>JAJPUD010006161.1:0-58288 GCA_023553655.1 Myrmecobius fasciatus
CAACAACCTAAGAAAGAAAACAAAATGCAAGCAAACATCAATAGAGAGTGTGAAATGCTATCTTTTGGTCCAGACTCAGATCCCACAGGCCTCTCTCTGGATGTATATGACTTTCTTCATTACTGAACAATTGGAACTGGTCTGAATCACCTCATTGTTGAAGAGAGCCATGTCCATCAGAATTGATCATCATATAGTCTTGTTGTTGCCATGTATAATGATCTCCTGGTTCTGCTCATTTCACTCAGCATCAGTTCGTGCAAGTCTCTCCAGGCCTCTCTGAAATCATCCTGCTGGTCGTTTCTTATAGAACAATAATATTCCATGACATTCATATACAACAACTTGTTCAACCATTTTCCAATTGATGGGCATCCATTCAGTTTCCAGTTTCTTGCCACTACAAAAGGGGCTGCCACAAACATTTTTGCACATGTGGGTCCCTTTCCTTCCTTTAAGATCTCTTTGGGATATAAGCCCAGTAGAAACACTTCAGCCTTATTATCTTTACAATATTTTTAATCATGATAAAAATGAATGAGATATTTGGATAGGTTTCTATGAATTTTAGGAGGCAGTGAAGTAATATTATAGTGCATAGTGCAGTGGGTCTGGGAGTCAGGAAGGCCTGAGTTCAAATTCCACCTCAGATACTCACTAGCTGTCTGATTCTAGGCAAGTCACTTAACCACTGTCTCCCTCATGTCTTTTCATGTTTTCCTAAAATCAACTGGCTTGTTATTTCTTATCTATTAAATTTCCTTATCTACTAAAATGGGGATAAGAATAGCACCTACCTTCCAGGGTTGCTGTGAGGAATAACTGCTTAGCAGAGTGCCTGGCACACAGCAGGCCCTGTGTAAGTGGTAGTTATTGTTATTACTATTGTATTCTGAAAACTTTTTGAACTTAGCTTGCCTGTCTTAGTTGTATGTGCATGTACCTTAACAGACTTTCTCAAATTTGCCAAAAATTCTATTCATATATGCCATGTTTCACAAATCTGAAAATATAGAGATTTCCAATTTACTAAATAGATAAAATTGGGGGTGATTTTATTGCCATGTAAGAAACCCTGAATTTGGAGTCAGAAGTCCCAGGTTCAAATGTGCCTTCTGTTACTAAGTCACTGTGAGAACATTAATAATTCACTTAAGCTCACTGGGATTCAGTGTCCATAACCACAAAATGAGGAAGCTGGAATTGATGATTCTAACCTTAAATCTATGATCTATAAATAGCTACAGGGTTTCCTTAATAAGCCCCCTAATGAACATAGATCCATGATTTAATCAATATGGATTCTCCAAGTGAATATTGCAAACCATTCTCATCCTTTGTGATTCTTGCCCATAAATCATTAGTTGATCCATTCATTAGTTAAATAGCACAGTGAATAGAATGCTAGGCCTGGAATCCTTGATAATAAGAGATTACTATAGAACATGGATTATTTTATCCATTTCATATATAGTTGTCTGTTTACTTTCATTTATAAAGGCCTTTGGGATGATTTAGCTTGGTTAGTTTCTGCCACTATTTCTACAAGCAGATTTTTTTCACTTTCTTGTTCTTCCCTCTCTCCCCCGCAATTATTTTTCCCATGTTTTCAACAAGCATGTTTTATAAATTTGTGTCTGCTAATTCATTTATTTAGCTTTATGTCAGCCATCCATCCCTTTAACTACAAATTCTTTATATATTTGGGTCTCATTTATAAAAATGTCAACATGGATATGACCCCATTTCTCTTGATGATGAAGATCTCTCCTTTCAAAACTAACATTTCAATTAATATTTATAGTCAGTCTAAAACTGTATCAAGACATACTGCTCACTCTTCTCCCACTCTGCAGCCATCACTGTGAAAGCAGGAAAAGGCCCACACAGCATCAAGGACCATTTACAAAATATATTTATTTTAATACATTTTGAGCTCCAATCTGTTTCTCTCCTTCCCTTCCAACCCTACATTAGAGAAGGCCAACATTCAACACAGATATATCTGTTAAATCACACAATACATACTTTCAGATGTCAGTTCTTTCTCTGGAGGTGGATAATATCTTCCTTCATAAGTCCTTTGCAGTTGATTTGAATATTCATATTACTCAAACTAGGTTAGTCATTCATATTCTTCGATCTTGCTGTTACCGTATACAGTGTTCTATTGGTTCTGCTCATTTCACTTGTCATTATTTCATGCAAGCCTTTTCATGTTTTGCTAAAATCAACCGGCTTGTCACTTCTTATAACACAGTAGTATTCTGTCAGAATCATGTATCACAACTTATTCAATCGATGGGCATCCCCTCAGTTTCTTTAAGAACATAAGGGTTCTGTATTCTATAAGTTTTCCCCTGATTTGAGGCAAACAGTCCTAATAATGGCCTTTCTGGGTCAAAGGGGTATGTACAGTTTTATAACTCTGAGCATACTTCCAGATTGCTCTCCAAAGTGGTTGAATCAGTTCACAGTTTTATCAGGAGAGTAATCGTGTCCTGGTTTTTTCCACATCCCCTCCAACACTTGTCATTTTCCCCTTCTATCATTTTAGGCAATCTGATAGAGGTGAGATGGATCAAGGGCCATTTTCTACTTTATTGATTTCCCAGATTGCTATCACCAAACAGTTTGTCAGTGGCCTATTACTGCCTCTGTTTGGCATCCAAAGCCCTCTGTAGCCTAGCCCCCTCCTGCCTTTCTGATGGTCTTGCACCTTACTCCCCAGCACATTCTCTCTGATACATCAACTCCGGCCTCCTGGTTGTTCCAGGAACAAAATACAGCATCTCTCAGCTTTCGGTGTTCTCTCTGGCTACCCCTCATGCCTCCAGTGTTCTCCCTCCTTCGCTCCAGCTATGGATTTCCCTGGCTTCCTTTAAGTCTCCACTAAAACCCCAGCTTCTGGAGGAAGCTTCTCCAGCCGCTCTTAATTTCAGTGCCTTTTCTCTGCTAGTTCCTATTTCTCCTGTGTTTAGTTTGACTTGTATGTATTAGTTGATATTGTCTTCCCCATTAGATTATAAACTTTATGAGGGCAAAGATTGTTTTTTGCCTTTTTTTTATCCTAAATGCTTAGCACAATACCTAGCAGATAGTAGTCACTAAATAAATGTTTATTTAGTCGACTTGAACCTGTTTAAGCCTCTTTCCACTTGCTCAGTCAGTGTGGTCCTTGGGTAGCCAACTCAGACTGTTACAAAGTCCTTTAGCCTTTGCTTCCAGAGCCTGTGATCCACGGAGATGGGGCCTGGAGAACACTATCCATGCAAGGGTGAGACATTAGGCTCTTGTGCTGGAGAACTTACCCCTTCCTGGTACATTTAAAGTCTGATTTAGCCTATACAAAATGGTAGACAACTCTTTTAAACAGTCCATATTTTAGATAAAGCAACAGTCACGATATTGATGCCTTTTTTGTCTTTCTTCCAGGGTGGACCTTTCAGATAATTTGAAAGTAGGCTATTTTGCAACAGATCGTGCTACTCAAACAGATGTCTCTGAAGTTTTGGAATTAAGACAGCTAGGTTATACAACACAAAAACTAGCCAAGGTAATATCTTGATTTTCTTTTAAATTATTTCAATACTTTCAGATCTTTATTTTCTTAGCTTGTGTATCCTCCATTGACTTTGTGTTTCTTGAAACACAGTTTTGCTTTTTTTTTCCTTTTAATGATATTCATCAGCTCTTGGCAGCATTAATTAAATCTCAGTGATGGTTATTTCATCAGTGAATATACTTAACTTCCATTAATATTAATGTATATTAACTTGTGCAATGAAGTGTCAGTCTTGTTTTTCTCCCTGAAATTTGCTATGCATCTGTGGAAATTTATTCAATTATAAGTAGGGAGAAAAAGACTGAACCTGAAGCATATTCATATGTATGTGCATATGTAATATACCTATATGTATATCCATGGATTATAGTTCTAGAACCGGAAGTGAACACAGAGACCTTATATACTCTATCCCCTTCATTCATTTTAGAGATAAGGAATCTGTTCCTCAGAGAAGTTAAGTGACTTGCTCTCACTCCCCCAACTACTTTATATTTAGCTATTTTTAATTTATTTGTATTTTCTCTTCTGCTTTTTCTTTGTATGATTATATGTATACTTTCTGTCTTTCCCATTAGAAGAGTTTGAGATTATATATTGTTTCATTCTTGTATTTATATTGGTAGCTTCACATAATACCTACCACACAGTAGATGATTAATTATTGTTGCAATGATTCATTACTTTAGATATATCTATATCTCTATCTTTTTAAAAAAATTTACAAATAAGTGCTTGGTTTATTGTTTTGTATTGAATATCTAGACTTAAAAAGTGCTGTAGAAAATGTTAATAATGCAAATTAAATGGAGAAATGTGTCATGTATACATCCATACGTTTACCAGATCTTTCTTAGTTAAGATTTATGCCGTTAGAGACTATCAATGTTAATGAGATCATAGATCCATGAAAATATCAAAGTATATACTATGTAATATATACAATTTAAGTATATATCTTTATATCAAAATACTTGCATACATGTTATATGAAGAGTGAAGAACATATTTGTAAATAGAACCTACATCTATAACTAAACCATAATGGTAATTTTCCTTTTTTTAACTTGACTTTTATTTATGTTTTTAACTTAACAGTAGTTTACTTTTTCTAATTACATGTAAAGATAGTTTTCAACATCCATTTATAAGATTTTGAGTCCCAAATTTTTTCTTCCTCCCTCCCTTACCTTCCCCCTTCAAAAAGACAGCCAACCATCTGATGTAGGTTATACATATACAATCTTTTAAAAATATATTTCCATATTAGTCATGTTATGAAAGAAAAGTCAGAACTAAAAGAAAAAACATAAAGGTCATTTTAAACACCTTGCTGAAATCATGAATCTCTTAAAGCAAAGAAGCTCCTACTTCCTTGTTGGCCAAATAGCTTATAAAGGATTTCCAACAAGAAGCAAACATACTCATTTGAATTTCATTTCTCCTTACTGAACAGATCACTGAACATGAAGTCAGAAGATCTGAGGGTCTACTATTTGCTAACTCTATGATCTTGTACAAGTCACTTAACTTTCCTGAGTCTTAGTTTCCTTATCTGTAAAATGAAAGGACTTAATCATCTCTAAGATACCTTTCAGCTCTCTCTCCCATCTGATCCCTTCCCATACAACAGAATTACTACAATTTTGTACTTTATTTTCAAAATTCCATGAAGCATGTTTAACTGAAACTCATCTCAGATCCTTCTTTAAATTCAGCCTTTAAGCTCACAGGCCAATACACTGAGCCTCAATCCCTGAAACTATTCCAATGAGTCCCAAACTCACCCACTTATTGTTCCTCTCTTTCTGTTTCTCTGTCTCTGTCTCTGTCCGTCTCTCTCTCTCTCTTTTACACGCACATATAAGACACTGATATCTTTTATTGTATATTAAAATTTGCAAAGAATATTAGAAAATTCAAGAACATCTTGTCACCAGAAAATGCATGACAAGTGGATGGAGTAGCTGGTTGCCTACTCACTGGGATTATATTCGTGTATCAAGAACCCCCTGCCTTGAAATATTTTTCTGCTGGCCTGCCATGAAACCCTTCTCTGCCCTCGTGGCCTGAAATTGGTACCACAAAGACCATTCCTTTGGGATAGGAAACGAAATGAAGAGCAATTTTAAAAGGCCATTGTCCAAATGATATTTTAAATAAACAAGGTGATTAAAAGGGGTGGAGGAAAGGAGGGGTGGGAGAGGGATATGGGGGAGCAGGGGCAGAGCAGTGAGAATCACTCTAGTTTTTTGGAATCAGTAAGTAGTTTATCAAATGAATTAATAGTATCCTTGGAAGAAAGCCGGCTTGACCCGGTCAGAATGGGATAAAGAACAGTTAAGTTTTAATGAAAAAGTTGGGAGGCAGTGGGATTAGCACGCTGGGTACCAAGAAAGAAAGGAAAGAGAGAAGGCCTGAGGGTCAAAGGCAAGCCTGTCAGATGCAGTTAGGAGATGGGGTCTGTGTTCAGGCTAACCACTGACTAGCTGTATGGCTTGCCTAGTCTCCTTGAACATGGTTTTTTTTTTTCATCTATAAAATGGAAGAAAGGGTGTACTATTTTCACTACTTAATTTTCACTCAATAATTGGGCTGTTGAGTGATATATGAGATCAATTTCTGTAAAGAACTATGTAATAGTCAAGCAACGTCTTCATGTGAAGCTCTATGCAATATGGCCTACTGGCATTTATTTGCCTTTGTAATTTGGGGCAAATTAATTAACCTCTGAGCCTTAGTTTCCTTCTCTATAAAATGAAAGAGTTGAACTAGATCATCTCTAAGATCCCTCTTAGGTTTAAATCTGTGACCTTATGATTCAATAATTACATCATTATGAAAAACAGGAAAAGAAGGAAATATTTCTTAGGATGGGGAAGGTTATTTAAGCTCTGTCTGCCCTAGCCTCCTCACCCGTAAAATGAGGGCCATGCTTGTTGTGAGTTTAGAATATGACAATACTTATAAATGCTTTGAAAACCTTAAAAGACTATATAAATGCTAGCTATCATTGCTATACAATATGTTGCTCAGTCTAGGAACCTGAGATGAGGGAATTATGTGGCAAATACCTAGTTAGTCTAGTTTAAAATCTTTTCTAGAAATATTCCTATCTGCATCTGATAATACATATCTTATTTTTTTTTTAGCTTACTGACCTTCTTCAGCAAGATTTTAAATACCTCAAATTATACCTGGAGATGCAGTTTGAGGACCAGTTGAAAGAAGTATCCTTGAAACTCTACCAAAAACTACAAATGATTATTCAAGAAGTAGTAACTATTCATGAAAAGGTACAATTCTGACCAGTTCCTTTTCTTTTCAGATGGTCTTGTTGATTATTTATTTAGTGCTATTATGAATTAATCAAATAAGGGTAACAGATTGATTTGCATATATGAAGCCCTGACTCTATACTTTGAGGTGTCCTCCCATGATTGAAATAGAACCAGAGAGAGTGATGATGACTGTACTTCTCTGAGAAACTTTCCAAAACTCTGGGGTCATGAGAGTCTCCTATCGAGAACAAAGAGTAGGCAGAATTTGAAATTAACTGCCATCTCAACTTGGAATAAGATTATTGATCATTTTATTTTTTAATGCAGCTATAATTATGAATAAAAATCAGGTTTAATTTAACTTTTGATTATTCAGGAGCTGCTTATCCAGTTGAGTCTTCCCTCTATTCCTTTTGCTGAACTTTTTACTATATATGGTGCCTCTACCAGAAAGGACAAAGGCGAAGAGATGATTTGAAATTCAGATGGATCTTTATTACTTTTCCAGCAGCTTTGTCAGGAGGTTCAGGAAAGATAGTTTAAACTATTGCCTAGAAAGAAATTTTAGAATTACCTTTTTTAGTCACATAATCCCTGTTTTTCTTGTTTTCTTAGACTTTTTTTAGCCATATAATCCCTGTTTTTCTTGTTTTCTTGGATTATATACAATCAACAATTGAATATGTTAGAAGTAGATGTGATATAGAGAATAGTATAAAGAAAAGTGATTTTCATTGGAAGTTTCTAGTTCACTAAAATAATATGAAAACAGTTGTATATTTTGAAAATTATCTTAGTAGGTAAGGTTAGGATGTGCTAATAATTTTTTATTAAAGCTTTTTATTTACAAAACATATGCACTAGTAATTTTTCAACATTGACCCTTGCAAAGCCTTCTGTTCTAAATTATCCTCTCCTTCCCTCCACTCCCTCCTCAAGTGGTCCATTACATGTTAAATATGTTAAAATATATGTTAAATCCAATATATGTATACATATTTTGGGATGTTAAAATATATGTTAAATCCAATATATGTATACATATTTATACAGTTATCTTGCTTGTGCTAATAATTTCATTTACTTTTGAATTGCAGAATGAAGACACAATGAGAAAAAGCTTCTATAAGCAGTTATGTGACGCCATTGCTTCTATCAGAGGAACCTATTCAGTGGGTTTTGCAGTGATAGAATGTTTCTGATAGGACTCCATTTAAGTTACATTGCCTAAATTCTAGGGCCTGGTCTTTTACTTCCAAATTTGCCATCTTAAAATTCATCCAGCAGCAATCAGATTCTTTGATAATTAACTTAATTTATTGATTTATAGTGGCAGCCACATCTGCCAGTGGTCATGCAAATGTGTGTCTGCTATACAAATTACCTCTTTTCTTCTATAAAGATTCATGGGAAACTAAATTGGTAATTATAATTATAATAAAAATAGTTAACATTTATATAGAGTTTTCTATGTTTAAGGCACTTGTGCTAAGCATTTGAAAAGTTATTATTTCATTTTACCCTCACAACAATCCTGAGAGGTAGGTGCTATTATTAGCCCCATTTGACAGATGAGGAAACTGAGCCTAAAATTGAGGTTAAGTGACTTGCCTAGCTAGGAAGTGACTGAAGATGGATTTGATTTCAGTCCTACTGGATTCTAGACCCAGCATTCTATTCTGCCACCCCCTGGCCATAATCAGAAGGTTCTTTGTTGAACATAAGGTCAAAGAGTTTATGAGTTCATGAGTTTTTGAATCATTCATACCTGTCTTCCTCCTATTTCTCTTGCTGAACATTTTACTGTGTACGGTGCCTTTACCAGAAAGGACAAGGGCAAAGAGATGATTTGAAATAGGGTAAAGAAATTAACTGATTGTGAGGGACATTTAATAGTTACTGTTTATGCTTTAAATTAGCAAAGCCCTTTACCTATGTTATTTCATCTGATCCTTATAACAACCCATGTAAGATAAGTGACATTATCCCCATTTATTATCTCATTCTTAAATGAAAAAAAACAGGTTGAGAGAAACAAGTAACACAGCAAGTAAATATAGGAGGCAGGCTTTGAACTCAACTCTCAAGTCCAGGATACTATTAACTGAACTACCAGGTGCATTTGGATAGTTCATTTAGACCATGACAGACTAGGAAAGGCAGCATGGCTCTCTTATTGCATGAAGAGCTGGTAAAGGGTCAGAGAGATCTGGGGTTAAGCCCTACCTCTGATATTTATATGTTCAGGAGACCTCCTTGGCAATTCACATGAGCTCCCAATGATCTGATCAGCTCTCTAAGAGTCTAGGCCCTGGTGGGGAGAGGCAAGTGTCCTCCTCCAGGAACTCTTTTTCTCATTGAAATCCCAGAACCCATCTTTCTCCCTTAACTAGAGCATGATATTCCTGCACTGCTTCTTTCTATTATACACAATCTCTTTCTCCCTTGGTCAGGACTGGTCGATTCTTGTGCTCTGGCTCCTTTTGTCCTTTTCTTTGTATCCAGCCTTACAATGTTTTCTTTTGTCATTTCAACCTAGTCTCAGAGCACAGTCCCCTAACATGACAGATCCATTGGTTATGTGTTAGTTTGCCTGCTTTCTTCAATGTAAGATGGTCAATCACTTCAATCTCAAATAAAAGTTGTTTCTTTTTTAAAAATATATATATATATATTTCAAATACATGCAAAGAGAGTTTTCAATGTTCACCTTTACAAAACCTTGTGTTCCAAATTTTTCTCCCTTCCTTCCTCTTTCCCTCTCCCCAAGACAATAAGCAATCTAATATAGGTTTCATTTTATCCTCACAACAATTCTGAAGGGTAGGAGCTATTATTAGCCCTGTTTGACAGATGAGGAAACTGAGACAAAAATTGAAATTAAGTGACTTGCCTAGGATGACATAGTAAGTGACTGAAGATGGATTTGAATTCAGTCCTTCTGTATTCATCGTGATTTGCAAGAAAAATCACATCAAAAGGGGGAAAAACCACTAGAAAGAAAAAAAAAACAAGTAAGCAAATAATAACAACAACAAAAAGTGAAAATGCTATTCTTTGATCCACATTCAGTCTCCATAGTTCTCTCTCTGGATGCAGATGGCATTTTCCATCCCAAGTCTATTGGAATTGTCTTAAATCACCTCATTATTAAAAAGATCCAAGTCCATTACAGCTGTTCATCACATAATCTGGTAGTTACTGTGTACAGTATTCTCTTGGTTCTGCTCACTTAGGAAGCTGTTACTCTGTTTTTCTTTTTAAGTTGGTTTATTTTTGTCATAGGATGTGTGCTTCCTTCTTAATTTCAGTTACAGAAAGCTTTATCCTTTTCCCCATGCTCTGTTCTATCTCTTTGGGTCCTTCTGTCCACGGATCTATTTATAATACCATAACTCTAAGGCAATTAATGATTATCAGCATGGCAATGCTACATTTTACATTTAGTAGATGTTAAATTAATAAATATTTGTGCAACTTGAATTGCAAGAGTGGGAAGATTTGGATTTGGAATGGAAGGACCCTTCAATTCAAGTCTTATTACTGAGGTGGCCATGGGCAAAGGGCTTAAATCTTTAAACTCCTCTGTTTCTTCACCTTTAAAATGAGAGGGGGGCACTAGATAAAAGCTTCATAAGCTGTGGGTTGTGACCTCATTCACATAACTGAATGTGGGGGGGTCACAAAATTATGATTATCAGTAAATGTTTGATTTGTATACCTATTTTATATCTCTACATATAAAATTTCATGTAAAAATTTCTCAGGCAAAAAAGTGGTCAAAGTGGAAAAAGTTTAAGAAACCTTTCACTAGATGATCTCCAATTTTTTTCCAGTCTCATTTTAATTCTTATGAATTAACACTTTTATACTAAGGTAGTGTGTTTGGTGATCTGAAATACTTAGTATAAGTAAAGATACCACTCCAGGGCTACTTTATCCTTATATCATTGATTTGAAATGATTAGCATAAGTATAGCACCCCTTCTGGAGCCATTCACCAACTTCCACTGCTGGTGGTAAGTTTGGTCCCTAGAGGATGGCAGTTACTTCAGCCCTCAAGGATTGAGGGTTATTTTTGAAGTAATGAGCCCCCATTAAGTGTGCTTTCCACTGATGATCATTAACCAGCCAGAATTATCTTTTAAAAAAAAAAAGGATACTTACTAAGCAGGTCCAGCAAGAACAGATATTACAGAAACACCCCTTTTCCCTCTGTTGGAGATATATTCTCTCTCCCTCTTCCCCCCGCCCCCAAGTCTATACAAAGCAGAGACCAGAAAATGGTCTCAAGCTCAGAGAGGAGAGCACAAGTTGTAAAAGCTCTCTGCTCCTGGAAGTCCTTCCCTCCTTCCACAGAGTCTGTTGACATTCCCCTTGCATGGTACTCTCTGTTGGGCCTGAGGATGGAGAGTTAGTGTCCTTGAGAGCCCCTGAAGTGACTTCTTTCAGCAAAATAGATTATCTTTCGTGTACTCCCAGTGTAGACCCTGCCTTCAGCTACTACTGTTCAGAGGCATTCCTACAAACTCTGGAAACTCAAAATCATTCAGCTTTTCATTATCCGGCCTAGAGAGGCTTGGGGAGGAGGCCTAATGGTCTCTCTGCCCCCATTTCTTTTTCCTCCTTGACCCTATGAACACAAGGGTCTGCCTCCTCGAACACTCCTGAAACAACTAATTTCTCATTGGAAAGCCTTCTCTGGAATACATCAACCCAAATTGTGTCTCATTCTCCCAGCTAATCCAGGTGGCTCAAAAGCACTTTTCTCCCACATTAGGTACTTTCCCCTACTTTATACCTCTGATTGACTGATCCGTTCTGTAAAAGATACCTCTAATAGCAATTGGCCAGAAACCAACTCTGAGAGTCTCCCCTTCCCAGAGATACTTTTGTGATGGTGAATTAGACCATCTTTTATTTCAGTTCTTACCTGGACCTTGGCCTTTTTTTTTTCTGAGGCAATTGAAGTTAAGTGACTTGTCCAGGGTTACACAGCTAGGGAAAGTTAAGTGTCTGAGACTAGATTTGAACTCAGGTCCTCCTGACTTCAGGGCTGGTGCTCTATCCACTGTGCCACCTAGCTGCCTCTGGCCCTTGGTCTTTGAAGGGGCATTGCCTCAGACAAATAGAGACCCACGAAAGATCTTAATCTAGAAGGGCCAAGTTTGCACCCAGCATCGTGGGCTCTGATGAGGCAGGAGGAGATGCAGCTCTGCTTCCCTTAGGTCCAATTCACTCAAAAGTCAAAGCATGGCCCTCATGATATCATGGATCCTATTCAAGAACAAAGGACAAACAATAACTTTAATTGAGTCATTGATTCAACGGAGGTGTCTAAGACAACTGGGTGGCAGCAGTGAGCAGAGCCTTTGCATAGAGTCAGGAAGACCTGAATTCAAATTCTGACCCATTTGCTGGCTAGCTGTGTGACCCTGAGCAGATCAGGTGCCCTGTGACTGCCTTAGGATCATCAACTATAAAATGGGATTAATAATAGCCACGACCTGCTAGCTGTGTGACCCTGAGCAGATCACTTAATCCTTAATCTTTTCAACTCTTTTGCCAATCAGGCCACTACTGCATCCAGTTAGCACAAGAAAATTCTTTTTTTGGTTTGGTTTGTTTTTGTTTTTTCCAAGCACCCTCACACTTTCTCTTTTGAATAGGAAGAAAGTCACCCAGGGTTTCCCTATATTTAGCTGAGGAAGGAAATTCTGTCAATTTCCCTGATCCATCCCCAGCTACTAGGATACAGAGCACTCATGTAAATTGTTTTGAAGTTATAATAAAACTCATAGAGCTCAGTTGTTGCACCTTTTCCCTGACTATGGATAATGTTCCTTTATCTCTCTGGGCAACAGTTTCCTTGTCTAAAAAATAAGAGGGACTGAATAGTTGGCCTGTGAGATCCCTTCCAGCTTTAAACTCATGACCCTATAACCTCCCGCTGCTAACCAGAGGGATTCTTCTTTCTTGGCAGAAGTGAGGTAATAATTATGTGTTGCAGTATAGAAATTAGAGTTTTGTATTATGGAAACCTTGTCACCCAAGAAGCATCCATGAGATTACATTTTGTGCTACCAACTGCTGAATTTTTCTTTCTTGGTCAATTTCTAGCTACCATTTCTTCTAATATCCTGGACTCAAATGAGCATTTTCTAATCTGGATTTAATTCCATTGGTTTTCAAAATTATACTGATGGTTTCATGATATTGAAGGATTAAATATTTCTCATAATATTTAGGTTACAGATTAAGGGGAAGGTCCTCTCTTTTAAATGTTTACTCTGAGAGCCTGTAAGCCTGAGATTGTTCAGGGGCAGGTGCTTCCCTCCTCCCCCCCATCTGTTTGACCATACTATGTCTGGTTTTTTAACTTGTCATTAGAGCATCAACAATAATGGCCACCTTATGACAATGTTAGGATCCTGAAGGTGTTAAGCTTTCTGCCTGATTAGCTAGTTAATTCTATTTTAATCTAAGATTATCCTTCTCAGTTTACTAAGATTCAATATCCACAATAAGAATATTCTTAGGGATTATTATAAGGATCTGATTTTTTCAAGTTTAATATCTGGCAAATTAGCAAATGTAATGAGATTTGAGGCAAAGGAGAGGGACTGTATTTCCTCTGGGAAATTCTGAAACACTCTTTCTATCCTCAACTACCCATCTTTTGAAAAAAAATTTTTTTCTTTCTTAACATTATGAACTTGACAAATATCAACAAGGAAGAACATTTCCTTGTACAAAGAGTAGCAGAAGAGGATTGCATATGCTATCTTGAATCTGTAGGTTGTATTTAACAGCTATTGGTTAGGACTGCTTAAAAATCTGTATTAAAGTTAACCCAACTGGCCACCTTTTAAGCATCAGTCTCATCCTGATGATGCTATAAAGACACAACAATCTCTAAAAAGAAAATCAGACCAGAACCAAAAGGTACGGAGGGAACACCTGGTGGGTATAAACAAGCTGCCACATATTACCAGGGTGTAAATGAAACACACGTGGTACAGTTCATGGAGTGCTAGACTGGAGATGAGTCGGGAGTAAGCAGTAGTGGGGAGAAGTCAGACTTTGATTCTGCTACCTGAAAAATTACCCACTCTGGGCTTCCCTTTTCTCGTTTATAAAATGAGAGGATTAGACTAGACTTCTTGGGTTCTTATCAATCAGATTTGCATTTATGATCTCATATATATATGTATATATAAGCTGCTTTAGGTTTGCAAAGCCCATTATATACACTGGGTCTCATTTGAGCCACCCAATAGTTCTCTAAGGGAAGTACTACTTGTGTTATTATTATTATCCCCATTTTATAAAGGAAACTGAGGTAGAGAGAAGTCAGGTGGGTTGTTCACATGACTACTAAGGTTAGAGCTGTATTTTGAACACAGCTTTTCTAGTTTCCAAGTTCAGTAGTCTATCTTCTAAGTTCAGTATCCCCCTCAATCCTGTGATCCTGTAAGAAACTTATGATCAGAGAATGAAATAGAGGTTGTCAGGTGCAGAGGAGAGGAAGGGCACAAGAGTAGCAATTCACGTACAGTCAAGCATTTATCGAGTGCCTACTAGTTGCAACAACAAATCAGTTTCTACTCTCAAATACTTTACATTGTAGCATATGCAAAAAGTGAATATAAAGTGACATCTGAGAAAAATCAAATAGGGAATGGAGATCTGACAGCTGAGGAGGATGCATCTGAGCAATACTTTGAAGGAAAAAAAGAATTCTGAGAGTTAGATGTAATCAGAGAGCATTCCAAGCACAAACCTGGGCAAAGAGCTAGAGAACAGTAGGTTAGGCCAGTTGGCTGAACATAGAGTGAGTGAGGGGAGCCAGTGTGACATCATCCGTGCAAGATTTGTGGGAGGACCGTACTTCCTTCTTTCCCTCTCTCTCTGTCTCTCTGTCTGTCTCTTTCTCTCCCTCTCTCTCTCTCCCTCTCTGTCTCTCTGTGTTTCTCTCTCCTTTCCTAATCCCTATCTTTCTCATTTTTCCTTTCTTTCCTTTCTCTTTCTTTCTTTTTTCTCTCCTTCATTTCTTTTCATTGCATTGTATTTAAAATGAAAACCTTAAACTTCTACAATGAATGCTGCTATTTTACAAGGCAGTGTATATTGAACTTTCATTTTCTGAAAGCTACAGCAAATTTGTTATTTTTCAGCACTTAATATATGTGTGCTACAAATCATTATGAGTACTTGAGCAGCTGATGCCAAGGAAGTGGGATCTTTTTTTTTCTTCCCAAACCCATCGACCTCATATCACCATTGCAAACCTACAGAGAAATAATTAAATTGTTGAAGTTTGCAGGTGTCTTTTTATAGCCTTCAATCCTGCCAATCTCTCAGTAAAGAAAATGAGACAAGAAATTTTCTGGCATAATGAGTAGGTAGCTGGGAAAAAAACATGCAAGCAAAAAGGCAAATTATACTATGAATATCATTCTATAAATGTTTTATTGTATGATTTCTTAAGTGCATGTCAGTGTAGAAAGTTCTGTGCTCAACACTGCTGACTTTGGAAAACTTGTACTTCAGGATATTAAGTCCTTTAGAAAAAAAGGGTAGGGGCAGCTAGGTGGTGCAGTGGATAGAACACCAGTCCTGAAGTCAGGAGGACCTGAGTTCAAATCTTGTCTCAGACACTTAACACTTCCTAGCTATGTGATCCTGGGCAAGTCACTTAACCCCAATTCCCTCAGGGAAAAAAAAAGCAAGCATTACCACTTAATTTTGTCTCATTTTTATTTCTGATTCTCAATTTTTTAACAGCAATTCTTTGCAATAGATGAAGATCTTTCAAAAATGGCTACTGTGAGTATGCAAGTTTTCAGACAAAGGATTTTGGAGAAAAATGAATTAATAAAAGAATTACAAGAACAATTAGTGGCCTGCAAAGAAAATGAATGGCGCAGATGGGTAAGTTGTAAGGGAAAATATGGACTCAAGTGAAAGTATCTTTAGAAAATATCTTAAAGGTTCAATTTCAGAGAGAGGAATGTACATGTGGTCAAAATTATTACTCTTTTTGAGAGAGCTCCCTAGTACATAAAAGGAATACAGTTAGTACTTTTTTTTTCCTTTTAACCCTGGAGACACCTTGTAAAAGATTCAATTTAGAAATAACAGTACCAATTCCATAACCATCATAAGAACAGTGGAAGTTTTAAGGTTTGCAAATAGTTTCCTTGTGGTCTTTTTTGAGGTTCTCAGCAATCTTTGGAGGCAGGAACTAAAGGAATTATTGCCCCCATCTTACAGTTGCAAAAACTGAACAATTTTCTATTTATAATGAAAATTAAATGACCTATTTTTTCCCTTGGGGAAAAACCAGACCAAACTAGAAAACTATCAAAGGAATAAAAATGAAGATAAAATACAATTTTTTTTGTGTGTGGTGGTAGGGGAACCAATCCTATTGCATTGTTTTTAATTTTAAGCTTAACCTAAACCAGAAGAGTCTGAAGCCCCCTATTTTATTTTTGAGATTCTGAAAGATGTAATGAATATGAGCTCCTTGAGCTCAAGTGCCTAGTCCATAGCAAGCTATTACAAAATGCTTTTTGACTGATTATCTGACTTCCTGCCAAGAGCCTTAAGAATAATTCTAAATGTCGAAAGTTATCTATGAATGTTTTGAAAATAAAAAACTTTAATTAAAAATAATTCTAAAGCAAGAATTGTGTTTTAAATTTATTTGTTTAATATTTTCCCCAGATACTTCAAAACTTTTTTTTACATTTGTTTTTTAAGATTTTTGAGTTCTAGTTTCTCTCCCTTATCCCCATCCACAGTTAAGAAACTACGTGTAAAGTTAAAACATTTTCCTAAAAGTCAAGTTGTGAAAGAAAACATAGATCTCCCACCTTAATAAAAATAAAAACCCTCAAGAAAAATTGTTAAAAATAGAGAGAGATAGAGAAATAGAGAATCCTTTGATCTGTATTCAGATTCAATTCTTTCTCTGGGTATAGATGGGATTTTTCATCCTAAATCCTTCAGAGTAGTTGTAGATGATTATACTACTGAGAATAACAAAGTCATTTACAGCTGGTCATCCCAGAACATTGTAAAACAAGAATTTTTAACCTGTTTTATATGTTACTGCACTCTGGTGAACCTAAGATTTTTAAATGCATAAAATACATAGGATTGCCAAGGAACCCAATTCTATTGCTATGTAGTTACTAAAATATGTTTACAAGAAGTTCACACACTTTCCATTCTCTTGGTGCAGTAGAAGTCAAGAAGTACCTTACTGATCAAACCATGGTTTGACATCCAAGGAAAGAGAAATGGCCAGGAGATTTGACATCAACTTTCTGTCTGGGAAAAGAAAAAAAAACTTCAAAGTCCAGACATGGAGAGAGAAAGAGAGAGAGAGGGAGAGAGAGAGAGAGAGAGAGAGAGAGAGAGAGAGAGAGAGAGAGAGAGAGAGAGAGAGAGAGAGAGAGAGAGAGGTTCCCAACCTCTGCCAATAAAGAAGGGTTGAGATTAAGGACATGCATAAGTCTCTCTTGGATTTCCTAGGGAGCCCCAAGTGCTAGTTCAGATTTGTCTAACCTGGCCCTTTTATACCAATTCAAAGCCAATTATACTCAAGAGGCTGAGGATCATTTTAGCACTAAGGCAAGGGCTGAGGCCCTGACTTTCACATTGGAGAAATTCGATGGGCTGTAAGTTGGGTTTGCTACATGAGGCCTGAGACTGAGATGGCAAATGAAACAAAAATGAAAGCATCCCGATTCCAAACCCCAAAGAACTCACAATCAAATAAGCTACATACATAAATAAGGAGGAAGCAAAGTAAAACATGGTATGTGGTAGAAAGGCAAAAGAAACTAAGACAAAATGCTATTTTTAAAAAGTGTGAGTTGGAAAGAACCTCATTCCCCTTTCTCTTTCTCATCCCCTTCCTGTGCTTCCACCTTCAGGCCAAGTACTGTTTTATTTTTCTTTGCCTTCTGCCTCACCCCCACCAACAGGCCCCAGGTCCCTAGTACTCAACATTTATTTTTCTAAATAGTATTTTTTTTCAAAATAGTATTTTACTACATGTAAAAGTAGTTTTAAACATTAATTTTGGTAAGATTTTGTGTTCCAACCTAAAGACTGAACTAAAAAACTATTAGAAACAATTCACAACTTTCGCAAAGTTACAGGATACAAAATAAATCCACATAAATCATCAGCATTTTTATATATTGCCAATAAAGTTAGCAGCAAGAGATACAAAAAGAAATTCCATTCAAAATAACTGTCGATAGTATAGATTATTTGGGAATCTATCTGCTAAGGAAAAGTCAGAAACTATATGAACTAAACTACAAAACACTTGCCACACAAATAAAGTCAGACCTAATCAGTTGGGAAAATATCAAGTGCTCATGGGTAGGCCAAGCAAATATAATAAAAATGACGATACTACCCAAACTAATTTACTTATTCAGTGCCGTACCAATCAAATTCCCAAGAAATTATTTTACAATTCTAGAAAAAACAGTAGCAAAGTTCATTTGGAAGAACAAAATGATCAAACGTTTCAAGGGAATTAATGAAAAAAAAAAAAAAAGGCCAGTGAAGGGTGCCTTGCTGTGCCAGATCTAAAACTGCATTATAAAGCAGCAGTCATCAAAACCATTTGGTACTGGCTAAGAAATAGAATAGTTGATCAGTTAAATAGATTAGGATCACAGGACAAACTAGGCAATAACTATAGCAATCTAGTGTTTGACAAACCCAAAGACCCCAGCTTTTAGGATAAGAATTCACTATTTGACAAAAACTGTTGGGAAAATTGGAAATTAGTGTGGAAGAACCTAGGCACTGACCCACACCTAACACCACATAACAAGAATAAGATCAATATGGGTTCATGATTTAGACAAAAAGAGTGATTTTTTTATGTGTATACATATTTATACAGTTATCTTGCTGTACAAGAAAAATCAGATCTATAAAAAAAAAAATCTGAGAAGGGAAACATAATGTGAACAAATATCAATAAAGAATGTGAAACTACTATGTTGTAGTCCACCCTCAGATCCCACAGGCCTCTCTCTGGGTGTAGATGGCTTTCTTCATCACTGAACAATTGGAACTGGGTTGAAACATTTCAATGATGAAGAGAGCTATGTCCATCAGAATTGATCATCATACAGTCTTGTTGTTGCCGTGTATAATGATCTCCTGGTTCTGCTCATTTCACTCAGCATCAGTTCATGCAAGTCTCTCCAGGACTCTCTGACATCATCCTGCTGGTCGTTTCTTACAGAACAATAATATTCCATAACATTCATATACCATAATTTATTCAGCCATTCTCCAATTGATGGGCATCCAATTCAGCTTCCAGTTTCTAGCCACTACAAAAAGGGCTGCCACAAACATTCTTGCACATGTGGGTCCCTTTCCCTCCTCTAAGATCTCTTTGGGATATAAGCCCAATAGAAACACTGCTGGGTCAGAGGGTATGCACAGTTTGATAACTTTTTGAGCATAGCTCCAAATTGCTTTCCAGAATGGCTGGATCCATTCACAGTTCCACCAACAATGCATCAGCCTTCCCACATCCCCTCCAACATTCGTCACTATCTTTTCCTGTCATTTTAGCCAATCTGACAGGCGTGTAGTGATATCTCAGAGTTGTCTTAATTTGCATTTCTCTGATCAATAGTGATTTGGAGCACCTTTTCATATATGACTAGAAATAGTTTTAATTTCATCATCTGAAAATTGTTCATATTCTTTGACCATTTATTGATTGGAGAGTGGCTTGAATTCTTATAAATATGAGTCGGTTCTCTATATATTTTAGAAATGAGGCCATAAAGAGTGATATTATAAGCAAATTAGGAGAACATAGGATAGTTTACCTCTCAGATCTGTGGAGAAGGAAGAAATTTGTGTCCAAAGAAGAACTGGAACTCTTAATTGAACACCAGATAGATAATTTTGATTATATGAAGTTAAAAAGTTTTTGTACAAACAAAACTAATGCAGACAAGAATAGGAGTGAAGCAACAAATTAGGAAATCATTTTTACATTTAAGAGTTCTGATAAGGGCCTCATTTCTAAAATATATAGAGAATTGACTCAAATTTATAAGAATCCAAGCCATTCTCCAATTGATAAATGGTCAAAGGATATGAACAATTTTCAGATGAAGAAATTAAAACTATTTCTAGTCATATGAAAAGGTGCTCCAAATCACTATTGATCAGAGAAATGCAAATTAAGACAACTCTGCGATACCACTACACACTTGTCAAATTGGCTAAGATGACAGGAAAAGATAATGATGAATTTTAGAGGGGATGTGGGAAAACTGGGACACTAATACATTGTTGGTGGAACTGTGAACGGATCCAGCCATTCTGGAAAGCAATTTGGAGCTATGCTCAAAAAGTTATCAAACTGTGCATACTCTCTGACCCAGCAGTGTTTCTATTGGGCTTATATCCCAAAGAGATCTTAAAGGAAGGAAAGAGCCCCACCTGTGCAAGAATGTTTGTGGCAGCCTTTTTTTTGTAGTAGCTAGAAACTGGAAACTGAGTGGATGCCCATCAATTGGAGAGTGGCTGAACAAATTATGGTATATGAATGTCATGGGATATTATTTTTCTGTAAGAAACAACCAGCAGGATGATTTCAGAGAGGCCTGGAGAGATTTGCATGAACTGATGCTGAGTGAAACGAGCAGAACCAGGAGATCATTATACACGGCAACAACAAAACTATATGATGATCAATTCTGATGGACATGGCTCTCTTCAACAATGAAATGTTTCAAGCCAGTTCCAATTATTCAGTAAAGAAAGCCATATACACCCAGAGAGAGGGATATGAAATGTGGACGACAGCATATTTTCATGCTTTCTGTTGATGTTTGCTTGCAGTTTGTTTTCCTTCTCAGGTTTTTTTTTCTTGTAGATCTGATTTTTCTTGCACAGCAAGATAACTGTATAAATATGTATACATATATTCAATTTGTCATGTATTTTAACATAATTAACATATATTGGACTACCTGCCATGTAGGGGAGGGGTTGGGGGGAAGGAGAGAAAAATTTGGAATAGAAGGCTTCGCAAGGGTCAGTGTTGAAAAATTACCCAGGCATATGTTTTGCAAATAAAAAGCTTTAATAAAAAAAAAAGAGATTTTGTGTTCCAAATATTTTCTCCCTCCCTCCCTTAGCTCCCTTTCTCCCAGAACAGCAAGCAATCTGATATGGGTTATACATCTACCTATATTTATTGAACTTCATTACAAAATCAAATCAATCCACTAGCCTTTATTAAACACATACCATGTGCTAAGCACTGTGCTAGAGAGACAAAGACAATACTGAAAAATGGCCCCTTGCCTTCAAGGTGTTTATATTCTACTGAAATAGAAAGGTTTGTCATCACTAGTTCATTTTTCCTAACCATGTTTTAGAATTTTTTCTATTATATTGAGATCATAAGGAAGACAGTGGCAAACTACTTTGGGTGTATGTTATAAAAAAAGGTCTCTTGCTTGGGAATGGGTGGGTTTGGTGTCCTTCCAAGGTTGAGATGGGAGCAGGTCAGGGATGAATGGGACTTCTCTTTTATTTCATTTCATGATGATGTGAAATACAGTAGAAAAGAAACAGGAACATCCCTCCAGACCCTGTATCTTTTTTTTAAGCCAGTTCAACAGAAAGCAATAAGGCAAAAAACTTTCTATCCTTTGGGAACAATATAAGAAAGTCCAGGCCCTTGTAGTGAAGTACATTTTAGAAAATTATGTTCTTCCTTTAAATAAGGGCTTCGCCTTATACAAGTGCCTCCTCTAGTGGTAAAAATAAATGTGAGGTGCTTTGTGTCTAAAAAAAATAGAATGGAGGAGAATTGCTTCATAGAAGTCGCTGTAAAACCAAGAATAGCCTATGATATTTTATTGACATTGGTAATAAAATCACATTTAAAAAACAGTTTAAATCAATTTCATTATTTATCCCATATAGTTTTTTTGGGGGGTTATTTTTAAGAACAATATTTCAACAGCTATTTGGGGAAATTAAAATATATTAAATAATTCTTTTAAAAGACACATTAGGATGAAACTAGTAGAAGAAATAAAATATTCCAGTAACAGAAAATTAATTCCCTCTTTAAATAATACATGTTTCATGTCTTTGTGTTGCTTTGGAAAAATCCTTGTGGTTTTTTGTTGTTGTTTCAATGGGAAAAGGGGAAGAATTAGAGTGATGTGAATGAGGGAGTGGAGAGGGCAGGTAGGTGGCAAAGTGGATAGAACAACCTCAGAAATTCATCTTAGTTCGAATTCAATCTTAGACGTTTATTAGCTGTATGTACCTGGGCAAGTCACTTAACCTTGCTTGCCCCAAAAATAAATAAATAAATAATGGAGGGCAGGGAGCAAATGGGTCCAGGGAGTTGTTGGTAGTCAAGAAGAATTTATTGTTCCTGTGCAGGAAGCAAGTTTATATCCTTTTTTCCTTTTCCAGTTATGATGGATCAGAGTTAGAGGTCTTGAGTTTAAATTCTTGCTATGCTATTTGCTACCTGTGTCATTTGAACAGGTAACTTAACCTCTGTGGCCCTCAGTTTCCCCAAATGGAAAATGAAGGGATTAGATTTAAATGTCCCCTGAGAATATGTAGACATGGATAGAAAAGAGAAAAGTTATATAATGGAATAAGCTTTCCTCTTGGGACATCTTAATGCTCAACTCTGCTCTTCTCCCCAGTGATGGAAGCAGGTAAATTCCCCTCCTTGTCCAATGTGCCTCTTTCTCTGGCTAACATCTCTAAAACAGAGCCATCACTCAGCAGAGCTGGCACCCCAAAGGCTGTCGGGCTATCATTCCCCTTAGGAGATGACCTGCTTCTCTCCAAGGCGGTCAGGAGATGGTGGGCAGGCACCAGGCATCCCTTCCCCAATCCATAGCACTTTGAGAAGCCTAAATGCTAGGCCTGCCAGTGGAAGGGATGAAACAGATTTGCTCCTCCATCCTCGGATGGAGGCTGCTGGAGGATGCTTCTGCACCAGCCCATGGTACACACAGCTTTCTAAAATTATTTCTACCCTCCCAGGAATGATTTTGGGCCTCAAGGGCTGAGGATCAGGGAAAACTACTTACATGATGAGGATTCATCTGAGAAATGGCATATCTGTCAACTAGGCTGGATGTTCAAGGCATGCCTATGGGGTCACAGAGCATATTACCAAAGTTGTGTAAAGTTGCCCAAAGACTCAGCTTCCTGTGATTAAAAAAACAACCCTTCATTTCAATCATGTAAATACATTTTTTTTAAATACAGATTGATCATAGATCTGCCCAGCTAAACATTTACTATACAATGGGGCTTTAACTGACTATATGCATTTTGTTAGCTACTATTTATAGGATTCCCTTCCTTCTAACTTTGCTTTGCTTACATTACTTAATTTAAAAGTCTCTTGGTTTAAGCAAGCCAAAAACTACTGCTGTGGGCAGATGGTAGAAAAAACACTCCCACAAAACCTGTCACTCAAAGTGTAACAGATGACTGTAGCTACAGAGAACTATTCCTTTGTTCATTTTGCTAATGAGTGTCCTCATTGCTGCAGGACACTGAATAGTTAATTACTTGCAGTTCCTCTTTTTAACAGATGGTGGAGCCAGAGCTAAAGATTATCTGAGCAAAGCATGAGTTATAAATTCATGAATGAGGGAATTAACCAGTTCTATTTTCCCAAATTATTGCTCTAAGACAAAAAAAAAAAAAAGAAATAAAATGAGGTGGCGGCAGTATTTAGGTCTTAAATCATGTTAAATTTTACACATCACTTCACCTGATTAATTCAAATTAGATTGTTTAGTTTATGATAATAGGCCCTCATGTAATCATCAGCTGTTGATGTTTAAATTCTGCCACTGGTAAGGAACTAATTCTTAAGCCTATTAAGGTCTGGACCGGTTACTCTAAAAGCCTTTTGAGTGTTTAATATCTTCTGAGATGATTTAGAATTAAATCATGTCAGAAAAGAAATGAATGACTCCAAATATGAAAGGTCTTTCTTTATTAAGAAAACAACTTTGTTGATAGCTATGAAATTTAGGCAAGTTTTTCTAGTTAACAGTAATTAATTAAAACTTATTCATTAAAAGGGAACCAATTTTTTTTAAATTTCTCATAAAAAAATATAAATATAACTCAAAGATAATAGCCAAACTTTATTCATTAGAAGGGAACCAAGATTTCTTTTAAAAAGTTTCCCATCAAACAAAAATATAAGTATTACTCAAAGGTAACAGCCAAACGAATTTATTCAGTTGCCCCTTTAAAAATATAAAATAAAATTTAAATATGCATGTTTGGCAGTGAATCATAACTTTATATAATGCCTATTAGCTACTTTTTTTCCTTTGAAATGACAGAGAATCATGCAAGTAAACAGGTCATTTACCTTCACACATCTTTAAAATTAATCAAAGGAGCAGAGTTCTATTAATTAGAACACTATATTGGGGGTTTAGAGTAACTCACGACTTAATAGTTATTCAGCATTTTTAATTATAAGATTTTTCATTTTTCAGTTTGATTGAAGAGGACTTTCAAAGTTCTGATTTATTTGTAGTATTCTAGCTGACCTCCTTTAAGAATCATTCTTAACTTAGTCACCTGTTTTTGTTTTTACAGCTAGAGGCACTTTTCTTTTGGATTGATACATAGAAATGTCACAATTCCCCCCTTTGAGTTATTTAATATCTTTATAGACACAAGACTTAGTTGGATGTATTATAGCTCGATGTAAACTTTGATTCTAGCTTCTAAAAATCTGTTACATCTTCATTTTAAAGAAGAATGTGGCAGTCACATGAAGGGCGCCATCAGAGAGGATATTCAGATGTTTTCAATAGCTTTGAAACAAGACAAGAAAAAAAAGACTTAGCTGCCCAATAAGCTTCAGTTGCGTAAGAAAAAGACTCTCCCATAATGGACATGGCAAGATTTAAACAAAAGACACACATAATAAAAATGTAAATGAGTTTGCTTTACTAAAACTATAACTTTAAAGTCTTTTGTTGCATGTTATCCTGAAACCTTCTTACAAGGTAATCACTGTTTGCATAGAGATTTAAACCAAAGTCTTCAATAGCATTAACCGCCTGCACAGTCCAAGTGTGACAGGCATGCAAAGCCACGTTAATGTTCAGAATATGAATTGCCTCTGGGTGGCTCCTGCACCAAGGAGAAAACCCAGTGTGTGGCTATCGGCGTCCCTGATGGACTCCATGCGGCTCCCAGCCTGGAAACGTCACCAGTTTGACATGTGATGTGCTCTTTCTGACACTGGCAGCAGTGACACTGAGCGATCGCACAAAGGCAACAAGCCCCCCTCCTTAGCCATGCACTTTGCAACCCCCTGGTGCTGCCCATCCACAGTCTCCCCAGCTTGCCTAGTTACGGACAGCACACAGAGGGAAGTGTGGGTGGAGAGGCCCCAGCTGCCTCCCCGGACACAGCCTCCATAAGAAATTGACCTGAATGATGAGGGCGCACAAACAGTATGATATGCATTATCCCTGTCAATAAAATGTCCCCATGTGTTATGGTCTTTGTACATAATGTACTGCGGCCTTTCTTCCAGCAAGCTCTTTCATTTTTCTCTATTCATAGGGATAAATAAATGTGTAATAGAATTCAGAAAATGATATGATAGAGCTGCTGTATATTTGTGGATCTTGCGTGTCGCATATTTAAATCCTGGTTTAGAAATATGAAATTTCCGGTCTTTTAGGAATCTATATTGGACGAAAGCACTGAGAAAATGGCACATCTAGGAAGGGAGATAAGCGACCTCAAAAAAGAAAATGAGAGACTGACAAGGCTCATTTCGGGACTTGAAGAGGATATTCAACTCTGTGAAAAGGCAAATACACTCTTAGGTAACATTTTGAAGCAGGCTGTGAATCAGTTGATGAGTACAAATCAGTCTTGAGTCCCACTAACATTTCAATTGCAGACTACCATGTATTAATCTTGCAGATTTCTCCAGCCCTTTTGCATGTTCTACTTGGAATGTGGATCCTTACTATGGATGGTCCATGATCTATTTCAGGGAGAAAGACTATAATTTTTATTTTTAAATCACTCTTTTCTGAGAGTCAGGACATTTGCTGCTCGTTTCTGAATTCTACCATTTTAAAACATGATGATATCATGATAGAGTTGTTTAAATCTTGCCTCCATTAATGTTTAAGAAAATTAATTAGTCTAAAGTTCTCTAGGCTTAAAGAAACTATAGACCATTAAGTCCTTTCAGCCAAGTGTTATTCAAAAATTATATTTTGTAAATATAATGCAAAGGTTAGATTATGGACGTGTAAAAGTTTAGATAATTGTGCAGACATATTTGTATATGCCTTGTGCAGAAACTGAAAGTGTTTTACCAAACAGGCTTCTCTCCTTCATTTTCTGGAGTTCATTTGAAAGTGTAAATGGGAATTTATATAACAAACTGTGGTATCAACATCTTTTACAACTAACTTCCTAAACATGCGTCCATTTATAAGTATATTTTGGTTATTTGCAGACATGAATGTTAACACCCCAATGCTGGCATTATTAGGCTGATTGGTGAAAAGCTGAACTGTATGGAAGTAAAATCAGGCCACCTAAAAGTTACCAAGTGAGCAGCGCTCAAACACGCCACCATCCAAAATTCGCTGCACATTTTCACTTCTCATTTGCTCTCAAGCTTAGCAGGTGTAATCAAGAAGGACCTGCTAATGCACTTCATATTGGCTGTGACTAGGAGTAGAGATGTCTGTGGGTAGTCCTGAGAAGTGGGGGGCTCCTTGCCACACTTGGCTCTTTAACTTCCTTCTTCATCTCCATCTGACCGGCAGGCTAAACAGCGGGAAAGAGGGTGGGAAGGTCAAGGGCGGTTGTGAAGGTCACAGTCCTGCTAGGACTTTGGTCCACTGTGCATTCCATCAGCTTACAGACTGACCTAGCGCACACAGTTGGAATGCATGGACAGAAGCTTGTAATTTCATGGTCTGCCTTTCTCTTCTTTTGTTTTCAGAAGGTGAACTTGCGGCTATGAAACAAAAAATGGAGAGGGATCAGAAAATTATTCAAAAGGTACTGTAACTTTTTGACATTGATGAATGACCTTTTTTAATTGAAATATCTACATGCTTGGGGGACCAGCAGAATTTCCAAATAGTTATACAAAGCAAAAGAAAATGGAAATAATACATGTTCATTTGTCCTGTTGCTTATTGTTAGGTGACTAATGATGAGAAGGGATTTTCCTCTAAATCACCTTTCTTTTGTGAAAAGTGATTACTTGTTGAGAACCTTTTCTTATTTTATAATTTTGGGTCATAAGGAAGATTTAATGAAGTTTTTATGGGTATATTTGAGTTACAGGAAGAAAAATTATAGAAATTTGCATTTTATGTCTGTTGTACCCATCATGATTTGTTTTTTACTTACTTTGATGCTTGGTGCCAATTGTAAAACTACCTACTGATAAGCCTAGCTCATCATTCACTAATTCCCCCTTCCCAAGATGAACATGGGACTGACCATCTCAATGAACACTCATCTATAAATGGGCCAGACTCATAGTAGAATATAAAAATTGATGCTTTTATTCCTACTCTAAGGAAAAATTAATATTCGTGATAGTAGGCAATTCTTCTGATAGCAAAGCAAGATAAGAGACTTCCTGACTTATCCTTGTCATAATAATAATCAATGGTAGGTTAATGTTTAAGTTTCAGATGATTCTAATTTGCAAAACAAAATCTTATTTGGAAGAGAAATAATAAAGTATTTTCAAAAGAATGATCATCTTGTTAGACCAATTTTAGACCTTTGCCTGAAGGATTCTTAGCTTAATAGGACCTCCATCAAGCTTTGTTGCTCCACTGGGATATTCTTTCAAGAAACCAGGACCATCTCTATAGTATGATAAGATAAATGAATGGTGCTTAAGAGGAAGCCCAGGTTGATGTCCATCCATTATTGAGTACTGTTTGGGCCCAGTTATTCAACCCGTTCCAAAATCAGATAGGAATATTCTTGCCTAGTCCAAATCTCTCCAACTCATAAGTCACAAAGAACAAATCTAATTTTTTCCTCTGGACAACAGCCCTTCAATTCTTAAGGACAGTTATCAGATTCCCTCTGTCTTCTCTTCTCCAGGCTAAATATTCCCAGTTCCTCCAACCTCAAGCACAGGCCATCCCCCTCCACCCCAAGCCCAAAATGGACTCCCTATTCACTTCCGCCTCTTTGAATCCCTATCTTTTCCCCCTGAGGCAATTGGGGTTAAGTGACTTGCCCAGGGTTACACAGCTAGGAAGTGTTAAGTATCTGAGACCAGATTTTTGAACTCAGGTCCTCCTGACTTCAGGGCTGATGCTCTATTCACTGCACCACCTAGCTGCCCCTGAATCCATATCTTCCTACAAATTTCAGCTCAGATATTTCCTTCTATGTGTGTTTTACCCCAGTTCCCTAGCTACTAGTTACCCTGTCCCCTATTACCTTAAATTTATTTTATATGTATTTTGCATATACTTGCATAGCAAGGAATTGATTTCATGGAGCAGATTGGGAGAACCAATTGGGCAGGGGACCCCTGATCATCTCCCCCCTCCCTTGCCTAATCTTCTCTGTCTACATATTCTTTACTCTGATAAATTGTGGGTTCTTTGACTTGAAGCCAATTTTGACTTTTCACACCTCCCCTCCATAATTCATAGCTTTACCCATTAGAGCCCAGCAGAAGACTGAATCTTTTTCCACAGAACAACTCTTCAAATATTGAGCAGTGATCATGTCCCAGCTAAACCTCCCAAATTATTTCAACTAAGCTGTATATGGTGTGAACTCAGTGCCTTTTCCCATGATGTTGTCCTTTTGATACTCAGCTTATTAATATTCTTTCTAAAATATGGTTGCCAAAAATGAACACAATACTCCAGAAATGAATTCAGACTAGTGCAGTACAATTATTCTCCTTAGTTCTCAGCAATACCCCTCTTTTAATACACAGCAATTTTTTTCTCTCTTTCTTGGTTACCATGTCTTACTGTTGACCCATCAAGTTTGCAGTCTACTTAAACCTGAAGATCTTTTTTTAAAAATAAGATTGCTAATTATATTGATATATTTTTAAAACTTTGTAATAACTTCCAAGGAACCCTTCTCTCCTCATAGAACCCCTTCATTTGACAAAGGCAAATAAAAACAGTTAAATACAACCAGCTGATATCATGGCAGTGACTGACAAAATATGCATCATTCTGTCAACATAGATCCCCACCCATATATCAAGAGGAGGAGAGTTCTTTTCATTATTTATTCACAAAAAAGTATTTGTTTGACAGCCCTTTAGTATTATTTTCATTAAGATTATTGTAGTCGTGTTTATTTTTCTCCTTGTCCTGCTGTTTTCTCTTTGCATCAGTTCCTTCAAGTCTTCTCATATTTCTTTGAATTCATATTTGTTGTTTCTTCATATGCCATAATATTCCATTATATCCATATTCCACAATTTGTTCAACTTTCTGTGTTTCCAGTTTTTTACTATCACAAAAGTGCTGTTATGAATATTATAATACCATAATATGCATATGCCATAATTTATTCAGCCATTCCCTAATTGATGGGCCTCTCCTTAATTTCCAGATTTTTGTCACCATAAAAAGAACTGTATGAATATTTTTGTACTTTTGAGTCTTTTTCCTCTTCACTTGACCTCTTTGGAATATGAGACTAGTAGTGGAAATACTAACCAAGGGTTTGAGCAATTTAGTGACTTTCTTGGGACAGTTCAAAGTTGCTTTCCAAAATAGCTGAACCAATTTACAACTCTACCAACACTGCATTAACATGACTGTTTTCTTACAACCTAAGAATATTTGTCATTCCCCTGGCTTGTCAACTTTGCTAATTGATGGGTGTTAAGTGAAACCCTGGAGTTGATATAATTTGCATTAGTGATTTAGAGCATTTTTTCCTATGTCATTTCTGAATTCTACAATTTTCAAACATGGTGATGATAAGAGCTGTTTAAATTTTGCCTCTTGACAAATGTTTAAAAAGCTTACACTTCCTCTTTTGGTTACTGCTTATAATCTTTAACCACTTATCCTCAGATCTTTGTCAAATGAATTGCTGGTCACCTGGCAGCCAATTCTCTGGAGATGAGATGCTAGATTTTCAAGAATAATTGTAAATAAATTGGCTTTTCTTAAAATATTGTGAATGTATGTGATAACAGTATGCTGTAATAACAACTAGCAAATTATCACATTTGGTCCTCACAGTGACTCTGAAGTAGATAACTGTATCTAAGTGCCATAGTGGATAGAATGCTGGCCCTGGAATCAGGAAGATCCAAGTTATACTATGCTGGGTGAGTCACTTAATCTCTGTTTGCCTCACTTTGTGAGGCATCTGTAAAATGGGAACAATAAGAGCACCTACCTCCCAGAGTTATTGTGAGGATCAAATGAAATAATAATTGTATCTGGCACAAAGTTAGTGCTATGTAAAGGTTAGCTATTATTATTATTATTATTTATATAGTATGTAACTTTTCTTAAATTAAAAGTGATTTGAAAAGTTTTCTCATTTATATTATTTAAATTAAAATTAATTTTATTGACACCCATTAAACAGAAAGAATTTTAAACAAATTCTTTAATTAGAATCTAATATACTTTTTCATTTCAGTTAACCTTAATGAAAGAACATTTAAGTGAAATTCTTGAAGAAGAGAAAAAAGCAATTCTAGACATGGTAAGAGTCTTTATTTTCATTTCCTTTCTTCTCCTCCCTCCATCTCTAGCCTATTATACTGTATATCATCATTTTCATGTTTTGAATTTTCTTTGCATATTTATTGATCAAGAAATATTCATTTTTGCTATTCTTTATAATTACTTTCCTATCCACAATTTGGAGATATTTTTAAAGTATAATTTTAAAGAAACCAATCTGTGCCATTATAATATTTTACCCTTATATAAGAAGCTTACTTGGAATCTTGTGTTACATATTTTAAATATGGCACACATATGGTTTTTTGATGCATGCTTTTGTTAAAGATATTCAAGAAACATTATGCATGAGACCACACTAATATAAGGGGGTTTGCTAGTCTTAGTTACCAGTTTCCAGAAATGACAGCTACAGAAGGGCCCTCACTAGATATTTTGGCATCCTGTGGTAGTCTCATAAGAACACTGCCCTTTTTATTCTCTTTTTATAGAGCTTTCCAGACGGCTGGTCCTTTATTTTATCAGTTGACTTTTTTTTTGTTCCCCCCACCCCACAGCTGATGGTGTATTTTGGCTTTCAACCGATCAGCACTAATATGTCTTTGTTATAGTCAACTGACTGTGTTTATTATAATAAAAAATAAAACACAGCTTGACTTGCGTCCTAAATGTGCCGGAAAAGAATATGATACTGTTGGGAAAAGAAAAGGTTGTTCATAGAAAATCAACCCCACTTCAGATATTGAAACATTTGCTTTTTTCTAGGTTGTCACACTTTGTGCCAAGTCATGACTGCTTCCCTTATTTTGTTTGTTTTGTGGCTCTTAGCTCCATGTGCTTTGGGTTCCTTGTCATAGAAATTAATGAAAAACAATGCTCCAGGACCACAACGAGGGCCTTCTATAGGACTGACTTGTAAATGCAGAAACAAAGACAATTTCAGTTTTCTTTTCAACCCAAACCTTTCTTTTATAATACACACACACACACACACACACACAAATGTATGTATGTTTATGTATATAATCCTGAATACTCTAGATACTTGAGATAGCAATATCCATCTTTATCAATATAAATTACCAGTGTACATCTGAGAGAAAAGGGTTTGGTTTCTTTTATATACCTTTATCATTCTACTATCTATCTATTCATCTATCTCTAGTTCTTTCTACACACACACACACACACACACACACACACACACACACACATACACACACAGCTTTTAAGGAGTTTTGCTTCTGCTGACCATGGAGAAAGGGGGAATGTGATATTTGACACATATCAAAATAATAAAACAACGGGACCCTTGAAAAGTTTAAGATGTATTAAAAATCTGTAGAGGAAGAATCTTAGTCTTAATGGAAATCTAAATTGTGCTGGTATGAGAGAACATAGTAATAAGGCACAAATACTTAATTTTTTACTTTGGGCAGAAATTGTCTATTATGGTTACATTCTGCAAAAAGTATTTTTCTATCACAAATAAGTAGCTATGATTCTGAGAAGTCACTCCTAGAGGGAGTCATCAGAAAGGACTCTAGAAAGGGGGCAGAATTAGTGACAATGGTCATTAGTCACTGGCTCAGGAGAGAACACGCTCCACAGGTGAGATGAGACATATGGGCTCCTCCAATAGCAAAAAAGTTTGGGTGGGTGCAGAGGCAAAACTCCTGGCAGGTTGGTGGAGGGCCTTGGCAACTGATGGTGAAGGGGCAGGTGCCCACATGCACCTGTGTGTGTACATGCACATGTGCCTGTGTGGGTTTCCTCCCTAGAGGAACAGTAGCTCAGTAACTTGGGTCTTTGAAAAGAACTCAGGGTCACTGCTGCTGGCTGCCATGCCCAGGGTCCATATCCCCTTTTCAGACCCACCTTTCCCCCATTCTTCACGTGGGCTAAGGTGATCTTTCTAATGTGGCTGCACCTCCAAGGGCATTATTCTCTGTGCCTTCCCTTACCCCCAGTCTCAATAAAATTTGCCCCAAGTTCAGTTTTGATAGGGTCATAACTTTGAATGGAAGTCTAACTAAAGACTACAGGTTTGGGGGAAAAAAAAGAAATTATATTTGTGGCTGATTTAAGGAAATGACATGGTGCAAGGAGACTCCCCTGATGAAAATTTCTTCCACCATGTGAAACTAGTCAGAGCCTAGTATAAAAGTTGTACCCGGTGGAACCAACTCTTACCAATGGCTAATGAATATGATTTGGGGAACCAAATAGGTGAGGGGAGAGGGTTCCAAAGGCCCGGAGCCAGTTAGATCTCCACAAGCTCTAAGTTCAGGAAATGCTAGTTGCCTCTTTCCACAGCACACCTTTCACTTTTACTCCAGCCTGACCTGGTCTCGAACTTGACTTGACACCTCCGGCTCTGGTTTCTTCTTCTACTTGGTCTTTATTGAATGGAGGGAGAATCCAAACTTCTTTGAGGAATTAGAGCTGTGGGCTAGGAGGTCTTGAGGCAGTCAACCCAATGTCATCCATAAACTAAAGTCTCTGGGATTCATCACCATCCTCCACATGGAGTTTTTCTTCAGCCGGGACTCTCTGATCAGTGTCGAATCTCTCTGGCCATCAGACATCTCTCTCCCTGTTTTATGCCTTGCCAGGTGTTAAGAATCACAGAATCCTTGCACAGTTATTTCTGCTATTGTTTCTTCCAAGTAATTTTTAGTGATTTTGAGATTCCTTGTTTTAAAGAATCCATTAAATCAAATGACTTTTTTTTTTGGCAATCAACAAAAAAAAAGCACAATAAGATCTTATATTCTCTGCATCTTCCAGTTAATTATAAAATGTTAAGGGAATTATTATTAACTAACTTCTGAATTTTGGTTAAGAAAATCTACTTTTCTTCAGTTTTCATTGAAGATTTCCCTCAATTCATTTATAGGTGATTACCAAAGTTTGGTAAAAAATGTTTTAGTGTGTAAAACTAATCAACAATTTTATTAGGAAAACTAGTGAAGTTGAAAACTAGTGAGGTTCAACATACCTACCAATCTAATATCTACTCAGTTACCATTCAGAAAAGTTTCAAATGTTAAAATATTTTCTATTTGTACTCAGTTTTGCTTAATGTATTTTATACAAATTGTTAGAGGGTAGGTGTGTTGATTTTTGATAATTTTTTACTGTTATTGTAGAGTTAACAACAATTTTATTTTAGTTTTGTATTTTTATTAATTGGTAATAGCATCGATGTTAAAGAATATACAAGTTAATATAGAATCATGTTTCTGTTAAAAGTTATTCTTTAGTCAAAATTCTATTTTTAATTCATTGAAAGCTCTACAGAATTGAAAAATCAAAAATTTTTTATCATTAAAATACACTATTGAACCTAAATATTAATAGTCTTGGGAAAATGTAAACTTGAATGCTTTAAGAGTTTCTGATAAAATCAAATTGACTAGCATTTCAACATTATTAACATGTAGTGGACTTCCTGCCATCTAGGGGAGGGGAGGGGACTGGGGGTAAAATTTGTAATGGAAAGCTTTGCAAAGATCAATGTTGGGGAACTACCCATACATATGTTATACAAATAAAAAGCTTTAATAAAAAAAATCAAATTGACTACATTTATATCTCTAGTATATTTTCAATATATTTCTTTTTTAAATGATAATAGCTTTTTATTTTTCAAAATACATGCAAAGATAGTTTTCAACATTCACGCTTGCAAAACCTTGTGTTCCACATTTTTCTCTCACTCCTGACTCCCGCCCTTCTTTTTCTCCCCAATAGTATTTATTTTTCCAAATACATGTAAAATAGTTTTCAACATTCATTTTTGTAAAATTTTATGTTCTAAAATTTTTTCCCTTCCTCCCTTACCTCATCCCTCCCTAAGACAGTAATCAATCTGATATAGGTTAAATATGTGCAATTCTTTTAAACATATTTCCATATTTGTCATATTCTAGAAAAACTCAGACTAAAAGGGAAAAAAAAAAAACATGAGAAAGAAAAAACCAAACAAATAAAGAAACAAAAAGGATGAAAATACTATGTTGTGATACATATTCAGTCTCCATAGTTCTGGATGAAATTGGCATTTTCCGTCCCAAATCTATTGCAATTACCTTGAATCACTACATCATTGAGAAGAGCTAAGTCCATCACAGTTGACCCTTACGTAATGTTAGATGTTCTCCTGGTTCTGCTCACTTCAGCCAACTGATTCATGGAGTTCATGGAAGTTTTTTCTTTGGGAACTTCTCATCAATAACTTCTTTGGGGGTATATGTCTAGTACTTCTGAGCTAAGAATTGAGTTAGGAATGAGTCAGAAGGAATTTGAAAGACCGGTCCAAAGATCACCTTAAACATACATTTCAAGTCCTTAAACATACATTTCAAAATGATACATAATTTTACATTTATATCTTTGTCTCATGGTTTTAAACTGTGCTGAAAATGGCTCTTTTTAAAAAAGAAGTTAGGCTAAGATCATGCTATGGTCAACTATACATCAATATCATTTGAGTATGCAAACCCTCATGTCAAACTGAGCATGAAATTCTATGAGGCATAGACTCCAATGTCATTATCCATTATTCCAAATTGAAAGTGAAAATAGAAAGCAAGCTTTTATTTAATTTAAGTTGCATGAAATAGCTTTTGCAACTGAAACATTTCTTATGTTTTTCAATTTGAACTTTAAGATGTACTGTACTCAGCAGTTCCAGCTTAACAAATTGCATGTCATACTCAGCATTTCTAACTTTACAATTTGTGTTTAACTTGTATTAGATAAGTCTGTGGTGAATAGACTTTTATTATTGCATTGTTCAAGAAGTTGGTTTTATTTAGTCATCTGCAATTGCATTTGCCAATAATGACAGAACTCATGCTAGTCATTGAAACACACTGCTTATCATGCTGAATTAGGAATAGGAATGGAGACAGACCTGTGATTTCATTGGTGTAGGGAACTTCTGGATGAGGAAATTCCCTCTGTAAATGCAAGCTTGCACCTTAGACTCAGAGAGTTGCCTCCATGCTATGAAAGATATCATAGCCAGTATGTGTCAGAGGTACATAGAATTCAGGGCTTCTTGATTCCAAAATTAATACTGTATTCACTATCCCCATGCTTGGAGTGTGGTGTGTAAGAATAGGGTCATCAAAATGAGAAATTGTGATGACGGACTAGGGATTAGGAATGAATCCAATTGAATTCAACTATTTTTAAGCTCCTTAGGTGCTAAGGGTATAAAGACAAAAAAATGAAGCAATTCCTCCTTTCAAAAGATATATTCTACTGGGGGAAAAAAGCAGCAAAGATGGCCCTAGTGTTGATAGGCTTGATGATTCTTCTGGCTGAAGGGTTATGGAATTTGAGGTTAACTGGAAGAATTTTGTTTTAGTTGCAAAAGGGAAAATTTGAAAATGAACAAGATAGATGTTCTTAAGTGATTGGAAAAACATACTCCTTTATCTGCTTCTTTTACCATTGGCATTTCCTTCCATTCTTTTATAGGATATCCAGTACTCTTCCATATTTCCTAACTAAAGAATTATCTAGAGGAGAAAAAATTTTTCTATAGACAAGGACACTTGTCTTGGCTTAGGAAGCTGTCTTCTATATATATATATATTTTGTTTTGCTTGATTATTCTCTCTGTGATTTCCTAGGAAACCACATTTTGTGTGTGTGTGTGTGTGTGTGTGTGTGTGTGTAGGGGGAGTGTTTGTATGTGTGTTGAGGTATTTGCCTTTGGATATGGGAGATAGACGGAATGTATAGAAATTTCAAGTTTTCAGACACAATGGGGACTGTTGTCCTTGAAATTTAAAAATTTCAAATGACTACTCTTTCATAAATTCATTAATTTGACTATACTGGTCATTGGGTTTATCAAACACACATGCACTGTCACATATATATCTATATGCTTGGTGGTATATCTATTGGGGTGTGTATAGCCCATTTCTAATGTGGTCCATCACATTGTAGTGCTAGTCATTGAATTTAATAGGAATTAAAATTGAAAGTCATAAAATTAACAAAAGACCAAAAAAGTGATATTTAGAAACAGCATTAGATTAAGAGTCACAAGATATGGACTTGAATCCCAACTTTGTGATTCTCTACATGAATGGCCCGAGATGTGTTTATCTAGCCAGTTTCATCATCTGTTGATTAGAAGGGGATTAAACTAAAGAATTGCTAAGGTCCTTTCTAGCTCTGTATTTTATAATCTGTGATTTTTTGACTATGTAGTAAAGATTCACCTGTTTTCTTTGTTCACTTTTTAAAAATACAAATATCACATCTCAAATCTTTTCAAAACATAAATTATTCACCAAAGATAAAGTATATTCAGCTGAATCCATCATCTAAGACACCCAGAATTCCAAAAAAAGTAAAAAAAAAATAGATTGGGAGGTCACTGACCCTGAGCTTGCTCAGCACTCTTCCCTCAACTCTCACAGTACTGATAATGAGCTGTACTAGCAAACCCAGGCACCTGCTAGCTGCTTATAACAAAATTCCCATGCCAAGTCCATCCTCCATTTTTCCAGGACTGTGGATACCCTTGCTCCATGGAAACTTGCCATGGCAAACCAGCTTCTCAAGAACAGAAGATGCCAGGGTCATCGCAAAGTAACACCACAATCCTGTAGCACCAGTGTTACCAAGCTCTCATCTATTGCTATCAAGACAAAGAATTAAGGAACAGAAGGAACAAGACAGGACACCAGGACAGGAAACAATTTGTGGGAGATGGAATGGGGTGGAGAGAAGGACCGTACAACACTCTATACTAAACCTGAGGGAAAGAGCATCAACTGGAACTAGTTCTGACCACTCAAAAACTACTTGGGGCAGAGACCTAGGCTGGCAAAATGTATATTACTCAACATTGGAGGAGCATTAAGACTCAGCGTCTAAGGAAACCAGAGGGGAAGGCGTCAGAAAATAAATGATAAGCAAAATAAGGGGGATGGTGGAAATCAAAATCACAAAAGATTTCAGCAACAAGAAAACTCATATAAACAAATAAATCAACAGGAAAAAATAGGACTGTGAAATTTGAGAAAAGCATTGAACTACAACATGCTGTGTACCAAGAAAATTATGAAAGTAAAATTTATGGCCTGCATGGCAAAAATAATAGCCAGAAGAGTAAAACTTGCAATGGCAAGTCTCACCAAAGAAACAAAAAAGATAAAGACAGGTTGGAAATGCAAATGCATAATAAAAGACAATTTAAAAGAATAGAAGCAAAGAATGATAATATTAAAAGAAAATATATTCACTATGTAAGTAAAACATACTGATCTCAAAGAAGGATGTGCAGAGGCAATGTAAAGACCATAGGTCTCCCAAAGAACATGACAAGCCCCGCAAAAAACCAAAACAAAAAACCTTAACACCATAATGAAGGAAATCATAGAACTGTTCAGATCATAGAAAATGAAATTCCAGTTGAAAATATTCACATATCACCTTTAGGAAAAAAAAAAGCAAACCCCAAACTTCAAACTCAGAAACAAGAAGTTCTGCAAATGATCAGAGAAAGATCTTCAATTACAAAGAAGAAAACATGTAAATAAGACAAGACCATTCTTTACTGACTAAAGAGCATAGGCAAGAATGGAATAATGTGTTTTGAAGGGCATTGGAACTCAGGACACAACTCAAGATGACATACCCTGCAAATCTGAGCTTAACCACACAGGAAAAAAATGGATGTTAAATAATAAAGAAGAGTTTGAAACGATTTTAAGAAGAAAACTATGATTGAAGGGATTATTTGATTCTGAGCACCTCAGACAAAAGAAATCCTACAGTAAGTAAGGACAGCAACAGCAATGAAGTAACAATGAAGAGAAGTCAGTAAAATTCTTCTATCTAAGTCAACACAGGGAGACAATGGGGAAGACAGAAGTCTGATGGAGTTGACAAAGAAGTGACAGGAAGGGGAAATTATGGACAGAAACTGATGATATCTTGCTTACAAGATGATCAGTGTTTTTTGTTTGCTTGTTTGTAATTTGATTGAACCACATTACATCATGGGAGATCTAATGAAAGGAGAAAAGGAGCAGGGGAAGGGAGAGGAGGGGGGAAGGTGACTCCTGTCACCTGTCTCAGAAAGAAAAGATTCTACAAGGAAGTGGGTGAGGAGGCGGGGAGGGGGGTGAGGATTGAAATGAGGGGGAAGAAAGATCTTACTTTAGTAGAGGGAAGGGGTTTCATTTATAAAGGTTCCTATGAGTGAAGGGAGATGGTCTGTGAAGAGAGATGAGGACCTTATACTAGGTATGGCTGGGAAATTTGGTGCTTGAAAAATGACTTAACCTAAATTGAGAGGAGGGGAGTTAGACTCCCTGGGAACAATTGGCACCTAGGATAATGGGAGAACATGGATGCAGAGGTGAGATTTGAGGCAAATATTAAGGGAAAAGTAACTGAGGAAGGGTATAGATCAATGGTAAGTTACATAATCAGAAAGGATTAATGAACTTAATATTCATTTTTTTAAAAATTAGAAAACCAACAAATCTAAAACAAGCACAAAATGGGAGATTTTAAAATCAGAAAACAAACTGGAAACAGAAAAAAAACTCCACAAAAATGCTAAAGCTAAAAGTTGGTTCTTTGAAAAAAATTAATCAGATTAATAAACTCAGATAATCTGATTAAAGAGATCAGAAAATCAAATTAACAAAATAGCAAATGAGCAAAATGAAATCACAGCTAAAACAGAAGAAATCAAAACAAGCAGAATATCTTATGCATATTTATTTATATGCTAACAAAACTAGACACAACAGAAATAGAAGAAAACTTTCAAAAACTGAAATACTCAGACTATCAGAAGACTATGACTAATATGACTAAATACTTACAAACGGAGAAAGAAGATTGGATTTGGAGTCAAAGGATCTTGGTTAAAAGCCCAGCTTTATTGTTATTGTTTGTGGGCACTCAAGTGAATTCCTTCAACTCTCAGCCTTAGTTTCCTTATCCATAAAATGGGGTAGGAAGAAAATTAGACTGCATGACTTTTCTGGATTTGTATTTGTGATCTCCTGATTCCATGAATAATTATTCATACAAATTATGTATTGAGATATTAAACTCCAAATATAAGAGGCATAAAGATCCATGGGGATTATATGATCTATTCCTGCTACAGTTGTCATATTTGCCACCAGCTTTGTAGAGCTCAGGGCTAGACTTTTAATACTTACTGCCTTAGTGAACATGAGAAAAGGAAAGGAAAATAAGTAATGGTTCAACCAGCTGAGGCAGGAGCTGATCCAAAGCTTCCCCAGATTCTAATCAAGATCACCACAACCACTCTGCACAAAGAAGGCAGATTACCCAACAATATAATTACCAATTCCTACATACATCTTCTGACTGCTCAATTTCTTGGGCACCATCTTGCCCAACTCCAGGTTTATGTGGCTGATAATCTTCTGGGACAAGTCCTAGTGGGGGCCTGCCACTGAAGAATTTGATATTCAGCATCTCTACCTGACTTCCTTTGATGAGCTAGCCCTCAGAGAACTCTCTCAACTCAGTTCCATATTTCAGGGATCCATGGTTTGATCAATATGTATATTTCAGCCAATGAATATCACAATACTTGTTTGCTCCAGTAGATTTTTCATCATCATCTTCATCATCAATATCATCCAATGAATATCACAATACCTTTTTGCCTCAGTAGACTTTTTATCATCATCATCTTTATCATCATCATACTCAAAAATGTATTTTAAGTTTTGCAAAGCAAGTATATACATTATATATCTAAGTATGCATTGTTATGATGGAAAAAATCAAGAGCTGGTGGCCAATAATCTGGAAATGAACTTTCATGAAACTAAAGTGTTGGTTTCATCCATACAGGCTGACACTGGTCCCATACTTGAAGACGTTCTCTTTGGTAGGACCTACTTAAACCTGTAGGTGGTATAGCCCTAAAAAACTTAGGCTAAACTCTAGACTATGATAAGATCTCGAGGTATTAGTTTAATAAAGTAGTAGGGGAAAAGAAGGGGAACAAGCTTTTATATAGAAGCTACTATGTGCTAGAAATTGTACCAAGTGCTCCCAATCCCACCTCCATCTTTGCTGTCATGGTTACCTCACATTTCAACCACCTATATGAAACTTCCTCACAATATTACTTTATCTTTATCTTGTATACACCTAAGTTTGGTATGGCTCATCTCTTCCAGAAGATTATAAGTTCCTGGAGGGCAAGAAATATATCATATTTTTGTTCTTGTATCTCCACAGCTTCTGGCATTTAGTAGGCTCTTGATAAGTTCTTGTCAGTTAATTGGCTGCTCACACTCTTTGTGATCCAATGAATATGGATGTTTTTCCTTCCAACTTTACATGGTGGTTCTTCATGTCATCCCTTAGAAGAAACTTGAGGGCATTGATTCTCTTGTCTCCCCAAAAGAACCTCTGAGTGTCAATTAACAGCACTGATCTTTATCTTTACAGTATGACATACAAAAGGAAGATTTGGAAGACATGAGAATATTCTTAGAAGCTGAAAGTTCTGAAAGTACCAAGGTAGGTGCTGTTATCATCCCCACTTTATAGTTGAGGAAACAGGCAAGAAGAAGTTAAGTGGTTTGCCCAATCCACACAACTAGCAATTGTCTGAGGCCTGATTTGAATTCAGATTTTCCTGACTCCAGGGCCATGCTCTAGTGCCCCTTTTCCTCTTGGAATGGTTAACATTCCCACTCCCACTTCCTTCTTTGCTGTCATGCTTACTTCACATTTCCATTTTCTATATGAAGCCTCCCTCACAAAATTACTTTGTACATATGCTGTGTCTACCTAAGGATTATGCGGCTCATGTTCTCCAGAAAAATATGTGTTCTTGGGGGGCAAGGAAAATATTATATTTTTTCTTGTATCTCCAGACCAAGCATGGCATCTGGCACCTAGTAGGCTCTCAATAAGTTCTCTCAGTTAATTGGTTGCTTACACTCTTTGCTGTCCAATGAGTCTAGATGTTTTGCCTTCCAGCTTTACATGGTGGTTTTTCAAGGCATCCCTTAGAGGAGACCTCAAGGACATTGATCCTCTTGTCTCTCCAAAAGAGCTTCAGAGTGTCAATTTATAACATTGTTCTTTATCTTTGCAGGAGGACCTGCTAAGGGAAGATGTGGAAGAAACAAAGTCCTTGGAAGGTCAAGACTCTGTTATTACCAAGTTAGAAGATGTGGTATGTACCTACTTGTTGCATATATATATATACCCATAGCACCTGACCAGTGGATAGGACCAAGGGTAGGCAAACTTGGAGGATTACAGATGAGCCATGATACTTTACTTATATATATATACCCACAGCACCTGGCCATTGGATAGGACCAAGGGCAGGCAAACTTGGAGGATTACAGATGAGCCAGGATACTTTACTTATATATATATATATATATATATATATATATATATATATATATATACCCACAGCACCTGGCCATTGGGTAGGACCAAGGGCAGGCAAACTTGGAGGATTACAGATGAGCCAGGATGCTTTGCTTATATATATATATACCCACAGCACCTGACCAGTGGATAGGACCAAGGGTAGGCAAACTCTTGAGGAATATGGATGAGCCAGGATGCTTTATTCTACTTATAAATACCTATAGCACCTGGCCATTGGATAGAACCAAGAGTAGACAAAGTTTGAGAAATATGAATGAGCCAGGATGCTTTATTCCACTCATGTATGCCACAGCAACCAGCCATGACACAGAGCCTTATCCATGGCACAGCCAGGAGGCCAGAGTAATTGGATGGAGGACTACGTGGAAAAGGTAAAGATGTAAGAAGATTGAAGGGACTCATGTTAGAAAATGAGCCAATCATACCCAAGAAATAGATAAGTAGTTTGACCACCATGCGTTTAAATCCTTCCACATTGATTCTTTCTTCCTATTTCTTCCCTCATTCCTCTTCACACTTCCTCCTTCCCAGATCCTTCAGGAAATATTCTATCCTTATATCTTTATTTCTTCCTCTCTTTTCCTCAGTCCCCTGAAGAAACTATAAAGTCTATCCATGAAGAAAAGCAAATTTCACGCAGATCCACCATGATCACTCAACGCAGATCTACCATGATGACTCAGGTAGGGAATTTTTATCACCAGACAAAACAACTATGGCTTTACTTGCCCAAGCCAGGCTGGGTGGGTGACAGTTGCTTGCATACTGTGGGTGCTTAATAGACATTTTCTGGTTTTTGTCACAAATTGAATCAAATTTTCCATCAATGTTAGCTATGGGTCTAGTCTGTATTGTTTCTGGATTTAAGAAGTTGATGATGTGCATTGGCCAGGACTCAGGGAGAGACCAACCTACTTAACAATTGAATTAGGGAAAATATACTTATCTGACCATTTGCCTGAGAAAATTTTAGTGGAATTTACAATATGAGCCAAGGGTGGAGCATGGCTGCCCAAAAAGCTAACGTACCTTTAAGCTGCTTTAAAAGAATTTGGAAATTGAGAAATGATTTTTGTGTTATATTCTTTTTTGGTCATATCACACTTGGAGTATTGTGTTCAGTTTTGAGGGCCACATCTTAGAAAAGACACTGACAAATTCAAACAAATTCAGATAAGGATTAGTAGGATAACAAAGCATACCCCAGGATATGTACATCACTTGACAGGGGAAGGGGAAAAGAGAATATGCATTTATATAGCACCTACTATGTGTCAGGCACTGTGCTAAGGGCTTTAAAAATAAATCATTTTGTCCTTACAACAACCCTTCATGATAGATGCTATTATAACCATACATTTCCATTTTCATGTTGGACAAACTGAGGCAAAAAGGTTGTGATTCACATAGGGTCACACAGCTAGTTAATAAGTGTTGGAAGCCTGATTGTAACTCAGGTCTTGACTCCGGGCCCAGTTCTCTAGGCAATGTGTTACCTAGCTACCTATGGCTACCACTTTTCAAAAAAATGGAGGATTAACCTGAAAAAGAGAGGTCTTAGAGAGAACCCAATAATAATGGAAGAAGAATTTGATTTATTCAGCTTAGCCCCAAAACTGCGCCAATAAGTGAAAATAGATGAAAAACAAATTTAGCTTGAGTGTTGGGGGCCAGGGAAATTCTTCCCAATTAGAGTTACCCAAAAGTTGAATGGATTGCCCAAGGTGGTAATGGTTTTTTTCCTGTCTAGAAGCCTTCATTTGTGTGTTGCAGAAGGAATATTTTGCTCAGTATGGATTGTGCTAGAGGGTTTGGGGGGTATCTGAAGTCCCTGCCAACACTGGGAGTCTGTGATTCTCTATGTCCCGGCTGCTCAGGACATGGGAGTTAGTGCCATGTTTTTTACAGGGCAGGAATGGGACCAAAGCCGAACGGGGAAGAGCCTTCCAAAAATGAGGGAAAGACCCAGCAAATTAGTGTGCTAACCACAAGGCAAATTACAGGATGTGCATGTGTTGGAGATGGTGTTAGGAAAGGTATTGGCGCAGGAACAAATGAGATGAGTTTTTAAAATGGTAAATAGTTAGTTCTGTGTGCCAGGGGAGGAAATTATATGAAGAGGAGTATTGTGATAAAGATTGCAGTAGTGGGTTGGTGCCATATTGTGGAGGTCCTTAAATGTCTGGATAAAGAGTATATTGAGTAAGCACTAAGGAGCTGCTGAGGAGCTTTGAAAGGGGAAATAGCATTTTCAGAATCACAGATTAGACAGAGGACTTTGTTAGCTATGTGTAAGATAAATTAAAGCAAGAAGAAATAAGAAGATTAGAAATGAGTTACAAGACTTGTAGCAATAAGCCCAGACAAGAGGAAGCAACAAGCATTAAGCACTTGTGCCAGTCACTGTGCTAAGCACTTTGCAAGTATTATCTCATTTGATCTTCTCAGCAATCCTGGGAAGTACTATTATTATCGCCTTTATATTTTTGAAGAAATAGAGACAAACAGAGGTTAACTCACTTGCTGTACTTGGTTTATTAAAGGCTTTTTATTTTATATTAAATATTATTATTTTATTTATTTATTATTTATATTAAAGCTTGTTATTAGCCCTTGTTTCTTAACCGCAAATATTTTTGCTTTGAAAAAAATCATAAAGTTGAGGTCAGCTGTTAGTATATAGAGGAGATTGGAAAAGTTGGCAACCTAATTATCAAAAATTAATTACTAAATTCAGTTTGAAAATCTGGTGAGGCCTTTAAACTCCTTTTCAGAATGATGTTTTAAAATGCATTAAGTAAAATATGTAAGGCTATAGGACAAACTAATGCTATTAAAATGAAGTTATAAATATATTTTATTAGAAGGTTCATGGAACCCAGATTAAGAGTCTCTATGAGACCAAGAGGCAGTGTGAGGTAGCAAGCATAGGGCTGACTTTGGAAGAAGATATGAGTTCAAAACCCAACTTATAGATGATTCTGACTATAAACAGGTCATTTAACTCCTAATGCCCTCTAAGTACAAATTACATGGATTTCTCCTTTCCCCAAGACAAATAATAAAGAAGTTATCAATAAAAATAAAAGTATATATATACATATATCAATAAAAGTATATTTATATATAAGATTTAAAAAATGTTTCTTGATGGGTTTCTTACAATTCTAAGGAAAAGGGCTAGCAGGCTACTGCTAAAAATTCAAAAGCTTTCCACATACTAATTTTTTTATTTGTAATTTTCAATAATACTGTTGTGATGTTTCTAAATTCCGGTAATATTACCAAGTAATATTACCAATATTAACAAAAAATATTAAAGAGTTAGCATGTGAAACTGTATAGTGATTACCTTAGTCTTGAAGTTAAATATTTTCTGTTTACTAAAAAGGATATTTTATTTTGCTGTGTTCTAAGAATATAGTATAATGTCAAAAAAATCTCTTCCCCTGCACACTCTGACATTCACATTCTGCTTGGTTTTTATGCCTCTAATTTTCTATTGATTTCTTTTTAAATGTTTATTATATATAGGTAGCTGGTCCAGTAAAAAGTAGGTCCAGTTTTAATAGTGTTTTAGAATATTAAACATTTGCCGATCATCAACTAGTGAACTTGGTTCAGGGACTTTTTACATCAGTCATTAACTTAACTACTTAATCATACTTATTTTGGGGAATCTATGTCATTTGGTGGGAACAGAGCACATGCTGAGAGATAAACTGAATGTTTAGTTAGTCTGGAAAAAAATGTTATAAACATTACAGTCTTATTTAAATTTACAAAATGGCTCACAAAGCAAAAACTGTGTTTGGACATTGTGTTTTTATTTAAAGTTTGCTTTTTGATATCCTTAAAATACTTGAGATACAGAAGTTTTGTACAACAAAGTTGGATTAAATTCTCAGAAGACATAGGTATATATTAATTTCTTCAGAGGAAAAACAATATATGTATATGAACATATAAACATATGTATATGTTTATGCAATATTGTTTTTTCCTCTGAAGAAATTTGCTAACTGGTTAGTGTGGGTTCCAGCAGCTACCAAGCCAAAAAGACTTTGAATATGATTCCAGTGTTTGACTGTATCTCCTCTCTAAGTTTTCATTTGGAGAGGCACACTATTCCAAGATTACCTGCCAGGTACTAAACTATGGGCCTGATCACCTATGAAATAGATAAAATTACAAAACAGTTCTTACCCTTCTATAATTCCCTAATTCTTCTACTTTGACAGTGGTACTAATATGATGCAGAAACATTAATTATTCATATTTTTAGCATACTCTGTCCATTGACCAAGGAATTAAGACACTATGAGAAGAATTTCAGTTTATCTGTAATAAGTCTTGTTCAGTCATTTTTTCAGGTGTGACCTATTCTTTGTGACCCCATTTAGGGTATTCTTGGTAAAGATACTGGAGTGGTTTGCCATTTTCTTCTCCAGTTCATTCTACAGATGAGGAAATTGAGGCAATGGAGTTAAGTGATTTGTCCAGGATCACATAGCTAGTAGTGTCTGAGACCGGATTTGAATTTAGGAAGCTGAGTCGTCCTGCCTCCAAGCCTGGCACTCTATCCAGTATGCCTATTCTAACTCTCAGTAAAATCAGAAGATGAAAAGAAATTGAGATAACTGCAAGAATCAGCTGACAGAACTGATCTCAGGTTGCTCAAAAGTAACATGGGAAACCTTGGTCTTCTTATCTTGCTCTATTCATTTAACAAAAATATAGTACACCATGAAGATTTTCATAGATCACATGCCAACAATAATTTCCGAGAATGAAGAAATATTTTGAATAACATTTTATTTTGGGGCAGTTAGGTGGCACTGGTCTTGGAATCAGGAGGCCCTGAGCTGAAATCTGGCCTTGGAGACTTAACTAGCTGTGTGAATCTGGGCAAATCACTTCACTGTGGAAAAAATTATTTTTTCCAAATTACATGTAAAGACAATTTAATATTCAATTAGAATTTTGTTTTAAATTCTGAGTTTTCTCCCTCTTTCATCCTTCCTTTTCCTAAGACAGTAAAGCATATGAAAATTAAAAAATGAATTTGAGAAACTGAAAACTTGACAGAGTCTTTCCAATCAAGTCAATGTACTTTTTGATTCCTAGTGGTTTTGTGAGAAAATGGGCACAAGAAAATATGGGGAAAGCATATAGGAAAATATGACACAAGCATATATACAATGGAGACACTGTATGCTGATACAACATGAGTATCAGGATCAGGATGTCAGCCATATTCCAAGGACTTGATAGATCACAAAAATGAAAATGGCTGTCTCATCAAGAAAAACTGGTTACCTGTATTAATAGTGATTTCAAAATCAGATATCTCTGTGCAGGCAGAACACCAACTAGATGGAGCAAAAAAAAAAATGTTAAATCAGATTGCCTCCATCTCAGGGTAATGAAAGAAGTCCAGAATTCTGAATCAGATATTTTTTCTCTGACATGGGAAGGCTCTGCTACTGGGTCTCAGTTTCCTCAGCTAGAAAACAAAAGGGCTAAATTAGATCATTCTTACAATCCCTTCCAGCCCTGATTCTTTTATTTTTTTTTTGTTTTTGTTTTTTTGCTGAGGCAATTGGGGTTAAGTGACTTGCCCAGGGTCACACAGCTAGTCAGTGTTAAGTGTCTGAGACCACATTTGAACTCAGGTCTTCCTGACTTCAGGGCTGATGCTCTATCCACTGCACCACCTAGCTGCCCTTTGATTCTTTTAATCTTAGGATGAGAACTCCAACTTGATTTGTTCCAACAAGCTCTAGACTCGAAAAAATGGGGAAATGGGCAAAAAAGTAAAGGCATTTGCTTCATCAAAAACATTTAACCGATTCAAAAATGAACATGGCAAGGAGATCAAAAGAACCCTCAAGAAAATCATCCATCAAGTACTTAATATCTTGCCTGGTGGAGAGGTATTACCAAGGGGGGTCGTGCCATCTGAAAGGGAAAGTTGACTTCCAAAGGTTTCTACTACCAAGGGGAACCTAACTTTTAGAAGTGCCATAACATGCCTCATCAAGGTTTTGTACATGACCAGAAAAAGATGGACTGGTTGGGTAGTGTCTACTACAGGCAACAGCCTGACTGGATGGGATGCCAAGGCCAGCCCTTGCACACTTCTGGAGGGAAGGTCAGGGCTAGATCTGCTGCTTTTTGGGGGGGGAGGGAAGGGAAGCAGAGTATTGTGTTATTTTAGGATCTCGGCAGTCCACACTCAGGACTTGCAAACTTTCAGGGTTCTCCAAGTGGGCCAATTGGGAGAAAAGTCTTACTGCTGTGCCCTGGTCTCTGAGAAAACTGCTGCTGGACTGGCCCCTCTCAGCGGCTGGGGAGCTCTGCTGGCTTAGGCTCACAAAGCTCTCCCCTTGGTCTGCACTTTCTGGCTTGGTCAGTCTTCTGCTGGCTTCAGACTAACCTGGAAGCAGGAACCCCTGCAGTCTGAACGTGGAACTGCTCTTCCTTTTGAGCTTGCCCAGAACCTGCCTCAGTCCCCCAGATGGCCACTCCTGGGGGGCAGGTCCCCTCCTGGTTCTACCTGGATCGATGAACCAGAACGGGGCAGCGGGTGCCAGAGCTGTCCGAGGATACCATCATAGTGACCTGATGTGGCTCTGGGACCTCCCCTTGCCCTGTTTCAAGGCCTGGTAGCTCCTACCAAACCCCATAGCCAGCGTCCATGGTCCTGTCTCCCAATAAGACCTGGCTTGGAAAAATGACTCACTGTGATTTTTGTTTCTTGAATTTCCTCCTCAGCCTTGGTTCTGATGCAAATGCATCTAGATCTGGCTGGAGGCTTTTTTTTTTGATGGGGGGCTGAGAGGCAGAAGCCCACTGTACTGTTTCCTGCAGGTTTGCCATCTTGCTTCTGTCTCCTAGGTGGTATTTCTCTTTACGCTATCAGCTAAAGCCCCAGTTCGTTATGTCCTCCCTTCTCTTCCCTTCTCTCCACACTCATTGTCAGTTGCCAGTTAACATTCTGGTTCTATTTAACTAATTCACATCAATTAGCTTTTTAAAAAGGGATATTTACTTTAAAGAGATAGCAAGAACAGAAGCAGAACTATCTTCCCTCCACACCTGAGGAACATATTTCCTCCTATGTCACCATATCACCTTAATCCCTGGGAGAGCGCACCCAGATTAAGTGTAGTTTCTACAGAGCAGGAGCACCTTGTGGTTCACATCCAGCATGGCCTCGTTGGGGGATGACTGCTTCTCAGCTGGCACGGGCAGAAACCTTGCAGCTTGCTCCCCACTGTTCCATGGGGAGCAGATGCATGATTAGAACACTGATCTGACTTCCTCCTTCTGCCTCTCCTTTTCCATTTTGGACTGGTTGCACTATCAGTACAATAGGAACTTTGATTTCATTGACCCACCTGCAGATTTCAACTTGTGGTGAAATGAAGGGACTTGTCCAGGGTCACACAGCCAATATGTGTCAGAGGGAGGTCCTTCTGACCCCGAGCCTGGCATTTTATCCACTGGACCAAACTATTTGTCTCTTACGGTCAATATGGGCCATCTTGTCATCTTGAATTGTAGCAAAAAGAAAATTGCAGCATGAGGCAAATGGGCAGAAGAAAAAATGCTTCAGAAATTGTAATGAAGCATCCTTTTCATTCCCAGTTTTCTTACATTGTTAGAATGCTAATGAAGTGGAAGATTAGCTTCTTCAGAGAATAAAATAACACAAATTAGGCCATATTTCTTTCTGATTGCTTTTATTCTTTTTTTCTCTTGGCTTCATGGAGAAAGCAAACTATTGCTGTTAACATCCGGCTGTGATGTTAGCTGTCATTTCGTTCAGTGTTTATATTGCAACACTGATTAGGTTGAATAATATATAGATAGAAGAGTACCAGACACCTGCATCAATTCCAAAGACTTTTTGAAGACTTTCACCTTGTACAGATTGTGTTTACACACTAAAATTTGCTTTGTTACGGCCAAACAAGTGAATTGGATTTTTGTTGTATGCCAAAAACGATTATTTCCAAATCTCTGGGCACACACAGATGCATATATATGCGTCTATGTGTTCCGCTTGTGTCTCAGTTATTAAAGATTAAGAATCTGAGAAATACTGTCTTCAGGAACTCATGAGATCATAGATTCAGATCCACAAAGGACCTTGGAGGTCATCTCATACCACTTCCTCATTTCACTTTTTACAGAATTATCGTTGGATAGTTTAGTGGTAGATTAAATTCATATTTTCAATCAATATTGGATTTAAAAATTTAATAAAATACCAAAATCTTTAAATACAGTTTAAAAATATAAAACAGTATCAAGTTCTTTCTCTCCTTTTTAATTTAAAACATTTTAAAGCAAAATTCCATTTTCTGGTATCAGGCTTTTTATGGACTACAATGACAAGTTGAGTTCTTGCAAACTTCTTTTGAATTTTGGAAAAAGTCCAGTTTTTAAAAATTTCAGGTTACTCTTCTTATTTGTTCAGATATGACATTTCCTTCTTATGTTGTTATATATGTGTGTTTAATTAAGATTTCTTTTTGGGTATTAGTAGTATAGGTTTTAATAACTGTTAATATAATATAATAATAATAACACGTAAGACAAATTGTAAAGAACAAGAAAAGGAGAATCAAGAATGAGTACACATGGAGAAAACATTCTTAGGTGTCCAAATTCAGAAGGACATCTAGGACATGTGGTGATGGCGATGGTGGTGGTGGTGTGGTTGTGTGTGTGTGAGAGAGAGACAGACAGAGACAGAGACAGAGACACAGAGACACAGAGACACAGAGACACACAGAGAGAAATAGAGAAAGTTGCATTTTGCCTTAGATGTATGATTCTATGTAAGCCATAAATCTTTTTTGTTTTTATTCAAAACTATAGAATCTCAAAGATTCCAAATTCTAAGAATCTTTATGCCTCCAGAAATGGAGAATTCATTACATCCCCATTCTACTCATAGAGAAACTCTCCTTCTTAGGAACTTTTTCCCCTTATGTTGATCCTCAGTCTCTCTTTCCAGCTTCCATCCATTGATTTTGTTCTGCCACAGAGGCTAACCTGAGTTAATCCAATTGCTCTTACACATGATGGATTTTCAGATAGATGAAGACGGTTTATCTTCTAATTTTCTAGGCACTTCGTGACCTGCTTCCTTCTCCCACCTAAGGCTGCATCACTGCCCAATGGACAAGTGCCTGTTTTCTCTAGTAACCCTGTCCCTCCAAAACATGAGACCCAGAGCAGTTGTTACTACAATTCAGGGCTCAGTGAGGTTTATATTTTTAATTTACTGTCCCTATTGTTACTCTTAATCTATTGAAGAATCCACTCACTTCAGCTCCTATACTTCTTTGGACAAGTAAGAATATGAAGTGAAGGATTCCCTTTCGTTTCCTATAACAAGCATAGCAATTCTCTCAATCATTTTCATTAAGTTTTGTTTTTTTTATTGTTTTAGTGACTACAAAATGACTTTATTCACCTGGACTTTAGACACTTTCAAAGAGAGGTTCTTAACCTTTTCTGTGTCATGGACTTCTTAGAATCATGTTTTTAAACGCATGAAACAAAATACAAAGAAAACTGTTTACATTGAAAGAGTTATAAACATATTGAAAAATATCATTCACAGAATCCACATTGAGAACCCCAGATTTAAAATTACACAGATGAATCTGGGTCAAGAGGAGCCATGTATCTACTTGTTAATATGTGAGCTTTAGATTCAGTCCCTTTAAACTTTTCAAACATATCATTAATAGGAGTAGTGATAACTACATTTATTGAAGTCCTTCTCTTTCTTGAAGACTCAGGTGCCATTGTGCTTCTTCTCCCTCCCCAGCCAAAATCTGTCTCTTCTGAAATTTCCTTTTAGCATTTTGCCCAAATTTTTCCTTTTCTTTATCACATTATATCTAGATCATATTTGTTTTTTTAACCATATTTTATTTTTTCAAATCAGCAAAAATCTCCACTCCGATTGAGAAGGAAAGAAAAAAAAACAAAACCCTTATTATTTATTTGGATACATTTCATCTTTCTCTTCCTTATCCCACTACTTCTTTGAAGCAGGAAGCCATGTCATTTTTTATCTTCATATATCCAGAAGCTAGCCCAGCTCCCTAGGATATAGGTACCACTCTTAAATGGTTGTTGAATTTCTCTATATCCTCTTGGTAGAATCTCTCTTGAAATTTGGAAGCCAGGTGTGGATGAAAGGATATCTATATATAGATCTACCAAAGAATCAAAATGTGATTATAATATCTCTCATTCCTTTTCTCTGGGCATTTTTTCTAGTGTATAATATTCACACAGAGACATGTCTGCAATTCATCTTCACTATTGGGGGAAGACCATCTTCCAATCAATAATAGCTTGTTCTATGACATACCTTCTTGCGTATGACATTGTGCTGTTGCCATGTCAGACAAGCAGAGCCAGGACAGCAACTGAGTCTGTACCATATAATTTAGTATTTGATTACCAATTATATATTATTCTCTAATCGTTTCTTATTCATAAGCCTTTCCTCACCAAACAGAATATAAACTGAATGAGGACAGTTGGTTCATCTTCAACTACTTTTGTATTCTGCTTAGCACCTTACATAATAATGGGAAATAATAAATGACTAAAATAGTCATTGATTAGCTGTAAGTTAAATAGAAGATACTTGTGTATGGAAGAACTTGAGGGACTGGGAGTGATTGTAATGATGGGGCAGAAAGATGATTCAAATAGCACTTTTTTCAAGAACTAAAAGGGAAATATTGCCAACAGTGATAAGTTCTATTATTTATTACTTTTATTAATCATGATTCGACACAGTATGAACAAAGAGAATGTTTGCAGAAATATAGAAAAACCCATAATTTGTTGACTGCATTGATTGTCAGGAAGAGAGAAAAAAGATGCTTAGGTTACAAAATGTGTCCCTTTACTATGTTGGTGCCATTCTCATTGATACAGACCATTGCTTGTCATTGTAATAGATCCCCAACCTTAAACAGTAACAGTGTTCTCTGCTATAAACTGATTTCAAAGTAACTTAAGTATTAATGTTTTTTTAAAAAAATGTTTTCTTAGATCCAAAAATATAAAAAATATTTTTAAAAAATTTGCTTCTGACTTTGGGTCAGTAAGACACTGAGACAATGTCATAATGACAACTGCGCTGGGTTTGACATTAGGAAAATCTGGTTCAAATCTCACCCCTGATACTGACTGAACAAGTTACTTAACTCACAGGTAACTTCCCAACCTACCAAATCATACACAGGTTGCTATCTGCATTGGTAGAGGGAATTCTCTTATCAGGATTAACTCCTACTGATGAAATCACAGATTCTTTTTGAAAGGGTAAAGAAGAATATTTGACCACATTCTGAGGAAAAAAATCAGTGATTGAACAAATTTGCAGAAAGAGAGGAAATGAAGGAATAATAAGGAAGACAATCCATTCTGTGGCTCTCTACACAATGAAAATTATTCTGCTTTATTAGGTTTCACAAAATTTAGAAATCATCATGTTCATTTTCAAAAGAACTAAATTATCATAGATAAGTTTTATCTTAAGCACTTAAGGGACTTGAAAAACCAGTTAATAGATATTTAGGAAACTTGTTGCTGAATCATCACCCTGAATTCTTCCCTGCAGTTGATTTTATTTACTTTCCTTCTAGTTTATGAAGCCCTCTTTTATATCAGCTAATATCACTATTTATTCTCACCTCCACCTATTGTTTAGTTGTCAGCTGTTTGCACCTCTCAATGAACTGACCACATAGAGACCAGTGTGTATTCCAGAGAAAGTGGAATGTCAGCAGCTGACAAAACAAAATCATGGCTTAGAGGGGATGGGGGGAAAGGCCTCGATAGAATGACATTGAAATTTTAGTTCCAATAGAAGAGCAAACAATATGATTTCCACGTGAATTTGATATTTTTTCTTTCAAAGAACCTTTTCAGTTTTTGTAAAAATATCAGTGCTTTAAAGGGAACTTGGGTTATTATTTGTTGGAAGATAAATATTGATTTGCTGTAGATTTCACTAGCTACAGCTCAAATATAGAATTAAACTGGATATGAGAAGAGTTTGGCAATGATACAGGAGCTAGTCCACTGTATAGCTGAGCAGAAACAAAGCCTTTTGTGGATATGCAACCATCGGTTCCAAACCAGAAGGCATCTTAGAGACCATATAATTTAGCCCCACCATTTTAGAGATGAGAGTTGAAGAGGCTGAGCTATTTACCAAAGTTGGGGGGTGAAGAACTGGGCCTCCTGACCTCTGTATCCTTCCATTCTCCACGCCACCTGTATCTTTTAGATTAAACCATGGTCCCTTTTAATAACTATAAGACAACTAAGCTTTACCTGAGATCTCCAGAACAGCAGTTCAAATGCTGTGCCCTTTGCTTTCAAGTCAGGATCAACCACTGCTAGAGGGGCTAGAAGCAAAGGGGCAAAGGTGGAGCTTGGGATGGAGGGAAGAAGCTTCCTCCCCTATGGCAGACTTGATTGAGATGAGATCATATCCTTTTCAGTAACTAATATTTGGGATATAGTAAGATCCCAAGTTTTTGCTGATTTAAGATGGATCAGATTATTTCCTTCCTCCAACCTCTATCATTTTTATAGATTGTTGTTTTTTTTTTTTTAATGATTTCAAACAGCCCAGTTCTTTCTATTAACATAAAGAGAGGTATTAGTCATAGCCTCTTCATGGTATATAATGTTTACTATATCAACAGTGAATGATTCCTCCTCTGTATTTCCTTGAAGCTATGCTGATTTACTGGTAGTCAAGTGGTAGCAAATACCACTCTTCAATGATTTTATGAGTCTTGAGTCAATAATAGCCTCATAGAATGTTAGAATTTGGAAAGCATTTTATAATTTATCTAGTGCAAACATTTCATTTCATTAGAAGAAACTAAGATCTAGGGAAATTTTAACTTTTTTAATCAGATTAGTGACAGAGCCAAGGCTAGAACCCAGGCCTCCTGATTTCCAAACTAGTGCTTTCCCTACCATGCTATAGTCATTTCTCTTAAAGCATAGCTCGGAGGATGAGAGGACACAGAGTAAAGGATGCTATTAAACTTGGAAGCTATCTGATAAAATCTCTTAAACTGCTGTCTTATAGCCGAGATTCAGGAGATCAGAGCCAGCCCTGGATCTTAGTTCCCTAGGTGGTGGTGGGGAACCCTCCTTTCTAACCATTAGTGACCCTATGAACCCCAAAATGAATTCATTCCCTTGGACCTATTAATCCAAGGACTGATATCAGGAGAGCCAGGGTGTAGCAAAGAAGGTGCCAAGAAGTCAGCTGTTAAGGCAGAAACGTGGGCCTTAAGTCAGATTGCAGGAGGTAGGAAATCAGTCTCAGGGATCAAGATAGAGCCAGGGATGCTCTGACCACAGCCAGGGAAAAAGAGAGCAGGTGAGCTGTGACAGCAGGCAGCTTCTGCTGCTACCAGTAGTTGTGATATGACCATCAGCCCCTCAGGCAGCCTCCAGCAGGGTGTAAAATCAGGGAAAGTCTCAGCCATCAGGCTTTATAATAATGTCACTAGAACTGAGTATGCTGAGAGGAGGGAAAGCTGGAAAATCAAGCAAGATGCCATTGAGAATTGTGCAGTTCTGATGTGGAGTATTGGCTTTCGTCCTTGCTCTTTCTTTTGCATTCCCATGGTTGTACATGTGTTTGAAAAGCGTGGTTCATTGGACAGTGCACCCCGGGGCTAGGTCACGATGGCTGTGTCACAAGGGAAGTGACAACTGCCTCCTTGGCAGACTTTCTTAGGGGTGCCGGTGTCAAAGGAGATGAGACTGGGTCAGTCAGTGGTCACAGGCCCTGGGAAGCTTTGGAACCAGGTGAGTGGTGGCAATGGGTTGGAATGGAGGTGCTTTGGAGTTGGAGAACAAGAACAAGATGGCAGAAGTCAAACAAGCCTGATAACAAAATCAAAAAGCAGAGAGAAGAAGGTCAGTGATTCAGAAGGGGCTGGGGGAGCCTCTGTGGGAACCTGGGAGCCCAGAAGACCAGAACATCAGCAGGGGGGCAAGCAGTCCGGACAAGCAGAAGATAAGACAAAGAACAGACTATAGACACCACCAAGAAAATTATGCTGAGATCATTTTCTGCCTCCAGCCAGGAAAGTGCTTCCTGTAGGGGCAAGTTCCAGTCCCAGGAAGGACTGGAAGAACCCTCGTTAAAGAGGAGGTTTTTAGTGGGGGAGCTACGCTGGGAGGTGCTGTAGTGAGGAGTGGGAAAGCCAAGTCAGGGAATGACCAAATCCAGTCATTCTGAGCCAGAATGACAAAGGGGAATCGCTCCAGCTGCAAGCAGCAGGAAGTGATCTGCACATGGCCCGGATTGGGCCATTCATGAGTCGTTTAGCCATATCCACTTTGCTTGTGCTCTTTTGTTGCTTCATGCTAAGCAGCAGTCAAGTGGGAAGACTCGTCTTCAAACAAAGACTTGGAGATCCAAAGCAATACAAGGAGATAAGGAGAGGGGATGATTTAACCCTGAGAAACACCCCCAAATTAGAGGTTACGTAGGGGAAATAAGTGACAGCTGGGACAATGGTCAGGAGAGAGCATGAAAATGTCAGTGAAATCACTGACCCAAACCAGGCAAGCCAGCAGGAGCCAAGAAGGTGGAAGAAACCTGAAGTCTAGATTGAACAACAAAGAACAAGCTGATGCATGGGGCAGAAAGATGAATTTTGGCCAACATCTATGTAATAATGCTGTTCTTTGAAACAAAAAAGTATGAAATATGATGAAGATGATGAGTTTTGGAAATCAGGTGAAAGAACAAAGAAATCAAACTCTTATGTACTTCCCATGACCTAGACTGAGTCACTGAGATAATTCAGGTAAAAGTCTGAAATTATCAAGCTTTCTCTATACTGGGAAGGTATAGCCTTAATGTTCCTTTAAAATTACAATATTTTATCTCAGTTTATTTTTTCTTTTTTCAGTCAAGAATTTCGATGAAAGAAGCACCTTCTGTACCATCAGGTTTCATAAGGGAAAAAGCACCAGTGGTAGCCAAAGTTGAACTAGCAAAACCAGAGGTATTACTTTTATTGTTCTTTATTAATGTAGTTGTTTTTATTAGAAATTTCTAGAGAAAGGTAGAAACATCTCTAACTGTACCAAGAGCTAACTTTATTAATAGAACATTGACCCTAATAATATACTTCTCCCCTTCCAGTCCACTGATAAAAAAAAAAATTACCATTCGAGAATCATTTCTTTGGCTTTCCCTCCTATTAAAATGAAAATTACTCTAGAAGGAGATAATACCACACTGAAAACATAGACATGAAGACTGATACCAGATAAAACTAGCCTGTCATTTTCTTCCAAAAAGACTTTATGCTCATCTTTTTCTGTTATCTAGATATTCTTTACTTATATTGTTTCTGTAAGACTCTTCAACCTTGTCACTATGGAGTTAATTAGCTTAATTCTTGGTTGTATTAGAAAGAAGATATACTGTGGAGAGAAACAACAGACAGTAAACAGCCATTGGAGTATCAAGTTACAAAACTGAAGAGAGTTTTGGAAATGCAGAAGAAATACTTAAAATGGTATTTCCCATTATTTAAAAAAACAAATTTTGAATTTGTGGAGTAAATTATTTAAGCCCTTTAATGTTTTGTTTTGTTTTTTCAGCCTTCAAATGGAATCTGATCAGGAAATCAAAATGTGGGAAAGGAAATACTTAATTCTGAGGAACAGGTATAGCATCACATAATGTAAAACTCTATATTATTAAAAAAAATTATACAATCATCTTGCCATTAAGTACCTTTTGTCCATATAAACTAGTTTTTGCTTCCTATGGGCGTGTCTGTACTTTTCATGTTTGTGAGAGAGGGAACTGTCTTTGGCTATCTGTTTTTCTTTGTCCCTCTATTTGGGCTAATGAAGAATTCACAACTAGCAGATTCCGTAGCAGGGTTATGTAGCTAAGCAGATTACCCTTCCCAAGGCTTTCAAATATGTCTCAGCTTTAGTGGTTTATCTGGGATATCCATAGACTTTGAGGCTATAGGAAGAAGGTTGCTTATCCCTCTAATAATCTAGAATGTTTCTCCTTTGCAAAGGGATGGTTTTGTTTTTCTTCCTTCCTTCCTTCCTTCCTTCCT
>JAJPUD010006161.1:58688-80576 GCA_023553655.1 Myrmecobius fasciatus
TCTTTCTTTCTTTCTTTATTGATCTACCTGAAAGCCATAATCTAAAAAAGAGTCTGAACATCATCTTTCAAGAAATTATCAAGGAAAACTGTCCTGATATTCTAGAACCAGAGGGTAAAATAAAAATTAAAAGAATTCACTGATCATCTCCTGAAAGAGATACCTAATACACACACACACACACACACACACACACATATACATATATATTTATACCTAAAAACCATATCAATATTTTTCTACTGATCTTCATCTGGTATGTATCATCTAAGTCATCCTCTCATCACTTTTTAAATATACTACTCCAGTTACAATCTGATCCATGAATGTCATCACTTTCCTAGGCCTGCACAATATGCTTAGATTAATATAAGCTGGATTTGCTTTATTTATTTATTTACTTATCTATTTATGCCTGGGATAACATGCTGTTTGTTCCAATGGAGCTCTCAGTGGAGCTCTTGGTACACCAAAAATCTCTACACTTTTTCTTTATAAGAACTTATTTTTGTGCCTTCTCATCCCTCCTATCCTTTAGCAGTTGATCTTTAACCTAAGTATAAGATTTTCCATTTGAAACATGTGTTTCATCATTCTAACCTAGCACTTTTTTTTATCTGAGATAGTATGGAAGGCTATTGGCTTTGGAGCTAGGGAACTTGATTTAAAATCCCAATTCTGCTCTCTACTCCCTGGGCAAGAAACAATGTTTCCAGCGTTCTGTTTCCTCATCTTTACAAATGTATAACGAAGAAGTTGAACAAAATGGATTCTGAGGTCCCTTCTATCTAGATCGATAATACTAGAATCTCTTTTTATCACCTAAATTTGTTTCCCCTTGTAGCCTCATGTCATCTACAAATTTGATAAACATTATCATATGCATCTTCATTCAAATTGTTGATTTTAAAAAATTGAAAGGCTTATGATGAAGGATAGACCATCTAGAGAGGTTGGTCTGTACCAACTTTGGTCTCTTTATCATTCTTAAAATCTCTCTCTGTCTCTCTATCTGTCTCTCTCTCTTTCTCTGTCTCTGTCTCTCTCTTTGTCTATCTCTCTTTATCTGTCCATCTGTCTCTGTCTTCTCCTTCTTCTTCCTTCTTTCTTCTTCTTTCTTCTTCCTTCTTCTCCTTCTTCTTCTCTCTCTCCTCCCATAATAAAACAAGTGAAATGTTCAAATACCATGATGAAACCTAGATATATTATGTCTATGACATCCCTTTAAACTTCCCTTCCAGTTCTATCTACTAATACCCTACAATTACTTCTTCTGTACACTTCTTTATTCATTACTCTTCTTCCTTTGTGTAGGATTCTGAAATTCTGTGTATAATAAGTTATAGATGCAATCATCGAAAATATCTATAGCTACTGCCTAAAGCTCTCCAAAGAATAGAGAACAAAATTGATAATAATCAGAGTTGAGTCCATTATCCAGGACTAGAGGAATGAGATGCCTTTATTAGCCAGAAATTACCAATATTTTTCTGATAGATAAAGGAGAATTTTATTGCTACCTTTTCTCTCATTCCTCTGTCCCCCTTTAATTAACTTAATGTGTCAGATATCTGTCTTTACCAAGCCAAATCGATTTCATTATATGTAAAATATGCAGCTGAAAGAAGTGTGTTTACAAGTTCCTCCCAGTCCTAACATTTAAAGATTTTTAATCAGCTCTGAGAATAAATCACAAGAAAAACAGTTACTAAATCTGCCCCCCCATTATTAAGGTAGGTATACTTAAAAGGAAAAAATTATTAAATAATTTTATGAATCAAACTCTTTTCTTCTCTTTCAGTTACCATGCCCTCAAGAATGAGATGTTTACCAGACAGTCAATGGTTCGCCAATTTGTATCGCTTTCCGAGACATCCTTCAATTATAGTGTAAGTATTTATAATTTTAGACTCTTTGCTTCTTTTGAGTGCTCCTGTTGGTAGCTTGCTGTCATACTACTTCTCAAGTGAATCATTTCATGTGAATTCATGGGATACATATGGATATTTCTATCACTAGACTCTTCTGAGTCTCCCTTGCCTTGGCCTTCTCTTAGGGGAGAAACGAGTGGAGGGAGCAGTCCCTAGGACCAAGACATTAGAAGACAGAAAAACTAAAGGCATCAAGTAAACACAATTATGGATGTCTCCTTAATAACACCTCCTAAATTTCTGAGATTGTGAAGTTGAAAGCTTCCAAAGTGTGGAAGTTTGCTCAGTCAATTTCAATCAAATAATCAATCCAGAAATATTCAAGTCTTGAACATGGGCATTAGATGCCCAGCAAAAAGAAAAAGAAAAAAGAGAAAGATATAAAATAGCCCAAGTCCTCTATGCTAAAAAACAAGATGGCATTAAATAAAAATCATGTAATTGGCACAGTGCCTTGCACATAGTACACATTTAATAAATGATCTTTGAATTGACTGTTGATTACACTATTGGTCCTTTGAATTTGAGGTCTTTGGATGAATGACATAAAGAAAGTGAATCATATGAATCTTGATATCATGCAATCAAGACCAGTGGGAAGTTGCACCTAAATGGATCATATACTCGTAGAATTAGAAGTGGCAGTAATATTAGAGTTCATTTGAAACTATCTAATTCCCTCATTTTAAAGATGAGGAAAGATCTAGAAAGATGAAATTACTTCCTCTCAAGTCACCCAGAGCTTAAGTAGTTGAACAGGTTTTCAAATTCAGGCCCTCTAATTCTATTAATACTATTATAGCTTCTTACTGGAGAGGCAAATGGAGGATTTGATGTAGATGATTGGAAAAAAAACCCAGTGTTAGGAAAGATTGAAAGCAAAAGGAAAAGGAGATGGCAGAGGATGAAATGGATAAATAGTATCAGGGAAGCAATATACAAGAGCTTGGACAAACTTTAGGAGACAGTGGAGAATAGAAGGGCCTGCAGTACTATGAAAGGATCACAAAGAGTTGAACACAATTAAACAGCAAAAAATCAATGGTGTCAAACTTGCATAGAAATGGGGGCCACTAAATGTTACATCAAGATACCTGTAGACCCCATATTGACTTAGTTTTAAAATGTAATAATAGTATCCATGTTTTATTGTATTTTAATTTATTTTTTCAAATATTTCCTAATTATATTTGAATCTGGTTTGGTTTATACTCAAGTATAGACTGAGACTGTGATGTCTATGGTCTACATGACAGCACAATTAATTATATTCAGAACTGGTTGGATGAGTAAACTATAGCTAGACAACAGCTTGAGTACAAAAAAAAGCTGTATTCCCAAATGGAAAACAAATTTACCCTATGTCTTTAGTGTGAAATGGCAGCTACATAAGTTACTAAAACCTTAAGTTATATTTAAAAAAGCTTGTACCTTTAGAAGGCCTTACCTCAATGCCTCCTCATGGTAATGTTGTGACCCTAGGTTCTCAAAGGCTATACTAGTGGAACAAAAGCTTTTGCAGGGTTATACTGTGCTTTAAAAAATGGGTATAATCCCAATAAAGGATTTTAGTACTGTCTGAACACCAGCCTAACTCAGTACACAATGGTTCATTGATAATAGATGAGACACTTGGTGATGGATTCTTTGGCCATGGCAATGCATTAAAATAAAGATATAAAATATGGAGCAGCTAGGTGGTACAGTGGATAGAACACCAGTCCTGAAGTCAAGAGGACCTGAGTTCAAATCTGGTCTCAGACACTTAACACTTCCTAGCTGTGTGACCCTGGGCAAGTCACTGAACTCCAATTGCCTCAGCAAAAAGAAAAAGAAAAAAAGAGAAAGATATAAAATAGCCCAAGTCCTCTATGCTAAAAATGAGACATTCCTTGTGACAAATCTATGTAGTGAAGCAAAATAAATTCCTACATTGGTTATGTCAGAAAATGTGTCTCATCCTACATCTTCAATTTATCACTACTCTTTCAGGAAGTGGGTAGCATGCTTCACCATCAATAAGTCCTTCTAGAATTATGATTCATCACTGCATTGATCAGAGTTCTCCAGTTTTTCAAAGTTGTTTTTCCTTATAATGTTGTCATTGTAGAAATTATTCCCCTGGTTCTGCTGCCTTCTCTCTGCATCAGTTCATACAGGTCTCTTCATATTCTGAGCTTTTCCCTGCCTACAGATGAGTGGGAGCACGTAGTAATAACTCTTCTATGCTCATTAATTTTCTGTTTCCTGAGTAAAGAACAATATTTTATCTAGAGTTGCCTTAATTTCACTTAGTGAATCTGCTTAGATGTCAGTATTCATGCATCAGATGTCACTTTAAAAATATTAAATATTTAATTTCCTTTAAAATATAACCAAAAGATGAGATTTGTTTCTGCTTTCATAATTTTTCTTCACAAACTCTTATATTAATTAGCTAAGTGTGAATGTCCAGTTAGGAACTAAATTAGTGGGTTGCTGTTAAGATTTGTAAGTTCAAACATCATGTTACAAATTAATTATATAATATTTTTTTCTCAAGAATTCTCTGGTAAGTCAGTCAGTGACATAATTTCAGAAATACAAATACCAGATACCTTGATCAAATAAGCTAAAAAATGTTTTCATATCCTGTTACAAGGCTAAGGGATATGAAAAGTAAGCTTGAGCAGAGAGGGAAAGTTTTTAGATCAAACAGTAATTAGCAGGTATTTATGAAGCCCCTATTATTTACAAAGCCTCTGAAGTATTTACTAGGCACTGTGTCTAGGTTAAAGATCAATTGATAAGCTGAAAAGGGAAGTGAAAGGCATCTAACTTTTGTTGGATTTAAGTTGGCTATGTTCCCAACTCCAGTGGATGCTACTTCAGGATGTGGGAAGCCACTTTCAGGTCCCATGTGACTGTGGTTTTTCAAGCTCCTGCTTGGGAGATCACTACCTCTAACCTGGAGTTCACTTTCCTGCCCCTGGAATTCTGGGGGAATTAAGTGCTCTTATAGAGACAAAGTGTTCTGTTTTGTTTTATAAGAGTATTTTCATGCCCACTGAAATTGGAAGGTTGAATCATTATGAAGTGGGATAGATGCCATTTCTTTGAAAATATTAAATGGTCTGTCATAATTTTTTATTGATTATATGTAATTTTTGAAATTCAGTAAATAGTAAACCATCTACTATGTACAAAGAATTGGTAGGTGGTACAATGAATAAAGTACCAGGCCTGGAGTCAGAAAGCCCTGAGTTCAAATGTGACTTTAGACACTTCCTAGCTGTATGATCCTGGGCAGGTCACTTATCACCTGTTTGCCTCAGTTACTCATCTATAAAATGGGGATACAATGGAGAAGGAAATGGCAAACTAGTTCAGTATCTTTGTTGAGAAAACCTCAAGAGTTGGATACAACTAAACAACAGCTGTGTACAAAGTCCACTCTACTAAGAATTATACAAAGATACTGCCCTGATCCTCAGGGAGTTTACCAAACACCAAAAAATGACATATACTGTGCATAGATAGCTAAAGGTCTATAGTTAGAATGGAGATAAGGAAACAGGGATTTCGTATTTGATCTGCCATGCTTTTATTTCAGTGTGTGATGGTTATGGTAATTTGGCATGTTTGCTGCTGTTTCTGAATCCTTGGAGGCAACGGTTTCATTTTTTCCAGTATAATCCCAGAAATATGGAACTGGTTGGATACAGCTTCCTGGGGTCTGGATATTACTACAGAATAAGTCTGAATCCTGGCAGCTATGGCAGATTTCCTCAGGCTCCCAGTATGAGCTGAAAACAATTTCAAAGTACAGGAAAAGTGTGTATAAATCTTTGTATTTGTGGGTATCTTTTGTGTGTGTGTCTGTCTCTTTGAAGCAGTGTGTCTTATTTAAACTTTGTATGTTGTCCTAGTGTGATATATTTTGCACATAGTAGATTCTAATCTTTGTTGAATTATATTGCATATAATCCATCATAATATAAAGACAAAAAGTTGTGAAAGATTTTCAGACAAAGAGAATGTCTCCATCTTGTAATCCTTCAAATTTCAAATTCCAGTGGGCGTGAAAATATGCTTATAAAACAAAACAAATATTTTTAATTTTTTTTTATGAATGGTTGGTACAAGGAAGGAAACAGCATCATGTTTGAGCTAAGTTGTTAATCCGAGGGGAAAACATCTGCCAGCTTATATCAAAGCAGAACTAGTACCGTCCTAGCACTCATTTCCTTGTTCCTTCCAGAAAGAATATTTTGTAGAGGTAGTTAGTTTCTAGTTAGTTGATCTGCCATGCTTATTATGCTGGATAACTCAATGTCTTCTTTCCATTTTTTTGTGCATTCTAGAAAGCAAAGCCCTTATACATACAGCCAAAACACAGCCAAGCAGTGAAAGAAAAGTCTACAGTTTTGGTATGAAGTTTTATTTTCTTAAGATATATTAAAAAAAAACAGCAAAAAATTTGATAATTGTTGTTCAATCTTAATAATGAAATATTTTCCTTTAGCCCCATCTAGAAGGCAGTAGTCATTCTCAAAGCAGTGAAGACTTTTACCTTTCAATGCCCACTACATCAAGAGGTAAGAATTTTTTTTGTGCCTTCTTAAGATTTTTTCTTTGATCATTACTATGCAATTAACACACAGCTAGGAGGTTCTGTGGCAAAGAGGGATTAAGTGACTTGCCCAGGATCACATAGCTAGTAAATGTCTGAGGTTGCATTTGAACTCTGGTCTTCCTGATGCTAGTTCAACTGCTCTATCCACTATACCACTTAGCCGCCCCTATTCAGTCTTACTTCCATTATTGATGCTTTATCCTGGCTACTAATAAACTTACTCTATGGACTAGAAGGAAGGAGGTGGTCCAGGGGATTGGAAGAAGATGCAATTTTAACACAGCAAGTCAGTTTCCTCATCTGTAAAATGAGGATGGGATGGGGCCGGATGAATTCTGAGATCCCTTCTAAGCTCTAAGGTTTTCCTGTTGTTATCACTGATGTAGTCAGGTGGCTGCATGTGTTCTATTGCATCACACAAACCTTGGGATCTTCAAGCTGATATTTTCATAGGTTTTGGCTATCATACTGAAGAAAATAATAGTCTTAGTAAATGCTTTTTCCATTTGTTCCAAAATGCCTTTAGAGGATAATAAGGGGTCCACTGCAAAGTTCCATAAATATGCTGCATCAGATGATACAGTAACACATTGCAATACTATAAAGGGTCCCTGATTTCATTGATGAGGGTTTTCTTTTCAAAAGTACTTATCAAAAGCCACCCATACTTCAGCCTATGAGACTGCTCTGTGTCTTTGCATGAATCACTTCTATAAGTGATTCTTCTAAAAGATCCATCCACCATAATGGAAACTTTATCTGGGTCTCAATGTCATGTCCATTCATCTCTTCCTAATCCTATGTTGCCTTTATGATATAGTTGCTTTCCAGTCACTTTGGATAATGCTAGAAGTTATTTATGCTTACCATTCATCTCCCTGCCACCCTTCAATTTTGATAGGTAGTGCAAAGTTTTAGTGTTTTGTTGACTGTGGTGCTCCATGATTTTCAAGCCAGACAAAATATCCAGAAGAATATTAGTGTTTACAAGTTTTTTTTCAGGGTAGAATTCGACTTGGAATTTTTGAAAACTCTGTAATATTCCCAAATACAACCTGGTTAGCCAGAATCATGAATAGAGTGCTGGATTTTAAGCCAAGAAGACCTGAGTTCAAATCCTGCTTATATGATGCTCACTAGTATTATCACCTTGAAACTTCTAGTCTCTTAACCTTGCTCAGCATCAGTTTCCTTCTGTGTAAAATGAAGATAATTACCATATTTATGCTCGCTCTTTTTTTTCAGACCCAGATAATAAATGTGAAACACTTTATGAGCCTTAAAATGGCATATAAATGCTAGCTATTATTGTTGTTGACCCTGTTTTCTCTCCTCATTTCTGAGCCCAGCTCAGTATTCATATGTAGCACTGCCTATTGTCACAACTACATATTAGCTAGTCTTTACATAGCACTTTTAAGGTTTTCAAAGTATTAGAATCATCTTTTTTCATTAATCCTCATAACAACCTCTTGAGGTAGATGATGTGATTACTTACATTTCACAGATAAGAAAACTGAGTCAGAGAGGTGAAGCAATATAGCTAGTGTTTATAACAGAATTCGAACTTTCTGACTCCAAATCCAGTATCTTATCCATGACACCACCTAGATGCTTTAAGATACAAATATTTATGGACTAACTCAATAGGTTGCCTAAGGAATCTCTATCATATTCTGAGATTAAATGTACCAGTACATCATCATTCACAAAAAGGAACATCTCTTTATGAGGGATCTTTGAACTTATTTTTAAATGTTTTGATAACTATCCCAGTAGAATTGGTTTCATTTGCATTTTGTGTGTTTTATTCATTCACAAATATTATTGTGAAAAGTGATCCATAGTTTTCAACAGATTTCTCAAAGGAGGGGTTGATGATACAAAAAAATATAAGGACTCTTTGATCTATGAAAAAAAATTCCTCCTCCATTTGCACTGCACTAAACACCCTCTGATAATGGAAAAACACCTTTGGCAAGAACATAGCCCCCATTTCTGTTTTATATCTCATTTGATCGTGATAATCAGAGTATAATTAAACTGCCTCCATGGTTGTAGAAATTAAGGAATATTGTCTGATCCAAAGTATAGGGAATAATCTGAAGAAGGAGGCTCTTTTTTTCTGATGAGTTGGATGCTTTTTTCATCAACAAACAGAAAACATAATGGGCTATTACATTCTCTAAACCATTTAATCAGTTTTGTCCTTCACTAAAATCTTCTTCTGATGCCTTATAGCTTGGAGTTCCTAAAGACCTTGTTAAAACCTAATAATGGCTGACACTGTCTATCTAGCTGGAAAGACTTGGGATACGGTCTTTGGCCAATACCACTTATTAATTAGACCTCCATCCCACAGAATATATAAGTAGACTTTGTTTTATATGACATGCAAATATTATAGATCTAAAGAAAAATAGAGATTTAGAAATACAAATTAGGAGAATCAGACTCAGATAGGATCCTTGTGGCTGCATGTTAACTTAAAAGGCCACATAGTAACATTACATGTATTCACATTTTATTATATTTTATTTGTTTTGTTAAATATTTCCCAATTACATTTTAATCTGGTTTGGCCCTATGGCTCTGGAGGACAGCAAAATTGGTACTATAACAAATCATGGATTTTTAAATCTCTTCTAATCATAGATTTCTAAATCTTTTCTAATATTCTTCTTCTAAAAGTATAATCTAGTATGGGCATGTATTTATTTTACTTTGAGAACTTTCCCCTCCCTGGAGAATTTCCTAACTAAACTTGGGATAATTGGCACCTAGAATATTGCAGAATAACCCCTAAGAATCACCAAATTCAGCCTTCAGACATGTAAACTCCAAGTGATATTTCACCAATCAGTTTCCAATAGTTTCCAACAGAACAAAAAAATAGGATGGATAATAGCATGTGTGTTTTAGGCAGGATAAACTGTGATGTCATGGAAAATGAACAGACTTAAAAATTCAGACACTTGAGCCTTTATTCTGGCTCTGAGTATCTATGTGACCTTTGGCAAGTCAGTTAATCATCATCAAACATTTATGAATCCCCTGCTACTTGAAAGATAATGACTTCCCCTTCCCCATCTAAATGATGTGTGTTGGAGGGTTAAAAAAGATAAAATGAGAATAATATTGTTTTTCTCAAAAAATAAATTTGTGGTCTGCATTCAAAGGCAAGATAAGAACATTTCTTTGGGAACTTTGATTGTTTTTTCAGTTAAATCTTTGTTTAGATAATTTTTTATATCTGAGACAAAAAGTAAAGAGAATTTTTCATTTCAATAATAATGATTCTTAGAATGGAAAAGGGGGGGGGGAGTTTAAGAAAGTTCTTCCTAAAATGTGAATTGTAGATAGGAGTACAATTTTCCAAATGTGATTTGATCAGGGCAGGGAATACTGGGTACCATCTTCTTCCTAATCCTGAACACAAAGCTTTTCAATGTCAACTAAGGTCACATTAACTTTTCTTGAATACCATATTAAGCTGTTGATTCATATTGTTCCTGCGTTCCACTAAAAGCCCTAGGTCATACTGCCTATCTAAACGCCCTGATCTTGTACTTGGGATGTGGATTTTTTTTAAATCAAGTGTAAGAATTTACATTTGTTTACATAAAGTTTTATCTTAATAGATTCATCCCATCAGTCTAATGTGCCACAGTCTTTTTGGAACCTGACTTCATCAACCAGTGTGTTAGCCAACCCCTTCAGTTTCATGTCATCAGCAAATCTGATAAGCATGAAAGCCATGTCTTTATCCAAGTCACTGATAAAGTGTTAGAATAAGGTCAAGAACATTTAGCTCCCTGGAAACTCCACTCTTCATCTCCTTTCAAGTTGAATTTGAATTATTAGTGATCATGCTTTGGGTCAAGTGCACCCTACAAGGCTGCAGATCTACTCTTTCTATTATTGTCTAGGTAAAATTATGTAGTGATCAGCAAATATTTATTAAGCATATACTATAATAGGCACTTAGGATTCAAAAACAGAAGAAAAAGGAGAGACAGAGAGACAGAGAGAGACAGAGACAGAGAGAGACAGAACGAGAACTCTGGAGAATCTGGAAAAAGCCTCATATAGAAATGGCATTTGAGCTGAGTCTTAGATGAAATCAAGAAATGCAAGAAGCAAAGCGAGGAAAGGAGTCCATTCCAGGCAGTCATTAATGAGTACAAAGTAAGATTATGGGGTGTCCTCTGTAAGAATAGATATTTGTCCACTCCAGCCAGGTCATAGAGTGTGAGAAGCAGAAATGTCTGTAATAAGGCAGAAGAGCAGGTCTGAGACCAGGCTATGAAAAACTTCAATGCCCCAAAGAGGAGCTAGCATCAATCCTAGAAGTTCTGGCCTCCATTAGCCCCTGAGGTTGATTGAGTGGGGAGGGAGTCAACATGGCCAGTGAAAGAGTCAGTCTATAAAGGCTGAGTGTCTGCCCTGTACCAGGCACTGGGCTGGAGGGCACAAAAACAGAGAATGAAGCAATCCCCACTCCCAGGGAATGGCCATTCTAATGGGAGATGAGAAGAACACACCTACCCACACGAAGATGTTCACAGACATGTATGTAGCACAAAGATAAAGTCAGAGATAAGTGCCAAGTCATCTGGGACCAGACAGCTTGGGAAGGAGAGCATTAGCAGCTACTGGGAGATCATGCTTGAGAGCATCCTAAAGAAGTATCCTACGAGGCAGAGGTGAGCAGGTGTGTGGAGAGAGGTGGGAGATGATGTGGGGGTGGAACATGGAGGAAAAAGGTAGTTTGGCTGGCTCTCCATGTGTGGGAAGGGAGCCAAAGTGGTTGAGACAGTTTGTGGAGAGCTTTAAAAGCCAAACAGAGAAGTTTATATTTGTGAGTAGAGAGTCACATAATCAAGTCTTCATTAAAGAAAAATTATTTTGGAAAAAGTGTGTAGTGAAGTGGAATAAAGCAGAGAGAAACTTGAGGTAGGGAGACCTATTAATGGAGTAATGAAGGCCTGAACTAAGATGGCAACTATATGAGTAGAAAAAAGGATAATATTTGAGAGTTATAGAAGTAGAAATAGGAAAAATTGGAAACTGATTGGAAATGTGGGGTGAGGGAAATTATAGAATACAGAATAAGGTCTAGATTGCAAACCTAGGAGATTGGTACCATCAACAAAAATAGAGAAGTTTGGAAGGGAGGATTTAGATAGAAAGATAATGAGTTCAGCTCTGGTCACGTTAAATCCAAGGTATCTCTGGAACATTAGATTTGAATTGTCCAATAATCAATTAGTGATGTGGGAATGAAGTTCAGGGAGGAGGTTAGAATTGGATATACATACATGTGTGTGTGTATGTATGTGTGTGTGTCCCCAGATCTGATCTGTATATGAATATATATAACAGATTGGAGGGGGAGGAGATCTAGGGCAGGGAAAAAAATTGAAGACCCAATTGCAACAGTCCAGAAAAGAAGTGATAAAGACTATGTAATTAGAGAGAAGGGGATAGATATGAGAAAGGTTGTGGAGGGAGAAATAATGGAATTTGTTAACTGACTGGAGAGGGTGAGTGAGACTAAAGACTTGAGTGAGGATGGTGCAGAGTTTGAGAACCTAGGTTATTAAAAGAATGATAATGGCTTTGGGAGAAATATTGTTTGGAAGAGGATTAGATTTGAGAGGAAGGGAGATAATCAGTTCCATTTTGGATGTATTTAATAACTTATAGGATATCTAACATCTCATAAGTATTTACTATTGTGGATTTGAAGCTTGAGAAAGGAAGACTAGGGCCAGATATATAGATATGGTAACCATTAAAAAAGAGAGAAGATCCCAGTACAGGTCCTTGGGCTACAGCCACATTTAAGAGGCAAAATATGGATGATCATCCAGCAAAGAATATAAGGTCAGATAAGTAGGAGGAAGAATAAGAGAGAATAATGTCATGAAAACTCAGAGAGGAGAGCTCTTAAGTTTACCATGAAAGACTTTGCCAAATGCTTTACTAAACTCTAAGTAAACAACCAAAAAAAAATATACATAGTAAATTGAAAAGCATTCCCTTTATTCATCTTGTCAGAAAGGAAATGGGGCTAAACTGGAATGATGAAGCCAGGCCCAATCTCTGCAGTCACTGCTTTCTTTTCCAGATGTTCACCAACCATCCCTTTCTTTAATAATGCTTCCTAGGGGGCAGCTAGGTGGCACAGTGGATAGAGCACCAGTCCTGAAGTCAAGAGGATCTGAGTTAAAATCTGGCCTCAGATACTTAACACTTCCTAGCTGTGTGATCCTGGGCAAGTCACTTAATTCCAATTGCCACAGCAAAAAAAAAAAAAAATAATAATGCTTCTTAGAATTTTTTTCAGGAATCAGACTCAAGCTTATTGGTACATAATGTATAAATTCCCTTACCGTTTTTGCAAATTGGGATACCATTTGCCCTGCTCTAGTCCTGCCGGGCCTCTTCCTTTTTTCACAATCTCTCATTTAGCATTTCAGCAATCACATCTGCTAGTTCTTCCATTTCCTTAGGATGAAGTTCATCTAACCTGACAGTTGAAACTCTTCCTGTCTGATTATCTGCTTTTTTATTTGAAGTATCAACTTCCTATTAACCATTTTTTTTTTTTTTTTTTGCTTTTAGCTGAGGCAATTGGGGTTAAGTGACTTGCCCAGGGTCACACAACTAGGGAATGTTAAATGTCTGAGATCATATTTGAACTCAGGTCCTCCTGACTTCAAGGCTGGTGCTCTATCTACTGCGCCACCTAGCTGCCCCATCTGTTAACCATTTTTATTCTCTTTTTTCCCCTCCAAAGAGCATATTCTCCTTGGTAAGAAAACTGAAGTAAAATAAAGATTGAGCAGCTCTTCTTTCTTTTATGGATTAGCATCATCCTATCCACACTGAACAGCAGCTCTATTGCCTTTTAAAATCGTCTTTTTTTCCCCAAATGTAAGTGTAAAATCTATTTATTGTTATCCGTGGCTTTACTTGCCAAGCATCAGCCTCTATAGCACTTTCAGCATTGAGCCATGCTTTTATATTCATTTAGTTTCATTACCTGCCCTTCCATCTTCTGCATGTCTTTCAAAAATTTGTTGGATGATGACATATTATTCTCTGTATATTCAGATTGGTCTTTTAAGACAATTTCCCCTTTCCCTTTTCCTTGGCATTATTTGTTTATGTCTTCAGAATTCCATCCTTGAGAGCTTCCCATCCTTCCTAAAGTGACTTCCCAGACAGATTTTTTTTAGTCATAGCATACTCCTTTCTAGATAAATTCTTTGAAATTTGCTCTCCTGAAACCTAGATATATGTCAGATTTTGCATGACTATTCCACTGTGCTGCTATCATGTTCTCAGCTGGATTGGTCATTTCAGGGTTCCTCTCATTTTTTAATCAACCAGTTCTTTCTTATAGTGAAACTCATCTCTAGGACAGAAATTCTTGTTATTTGATTCTTCCACCTTTTGAAAGGTGAAATTATCATTTTGGAAAGTCACAAAGTGATAATTGTTGTTAGTTACTCTGCTTTTTTCAGAAAAGAGAAAATTGGAGGTATCCATCACTTATGTTACACTTCCATGATAAGCTTGTGATCTATGATCCACAGTTTTCTATTTCCTTTTGAAAATATATTCACTTGGAATAAAAAAGTTCCTTATATGGACATATTTAATTAGTCTCTTTTCCAGTATGCCCTTCTTAATGTTGTACCAACAAGTGACATGCATGAGCATGAAGCATGAAAAGGATAGAGATCCATTGTCTTTACAACCTCAAACTTTTAGAAAATATTACAATAAATTAAGGCTGTGAGAGGTCCATATATGATGTATGTGTTTGTATGTATATATATATATATATATGCATTTGTTCCATATTTTTTTACCTTGCCCTATCTTGCAATATTCCAAAATGTATAATAAATCATCCTTTTAAAGAATATGTTCCTTTGACTTAACTTTAAGTGAATGTGTCTCCAAATGAAAATCTGGTAGTTCTCCTCCCTCTATTGGAAAGATCAGAATAAAAATGTCATATAAGACCCAAAGGGCTATCAAATTATACATACCCTTTGATCCAGCAGTGTTTCTACTGGACTTATATCCCAAAAATATCTTAAAGGAGGGAAAGGGCCCCACATGTGCAAAAATGCTTGTGGCAGCCCTTTTTGTAGTGGCTAGAAACTGGAAACTGAAAGGATGCCCATCAGTTGGAGAATGGCTGAATAAATGATGGTATATGAATGTTATGGAATATTATTGCTCTGTAAGAAACGATCCGCAGGATGATTTCAGAGAGACCTGGAGATACTTACATGAACTGATGCTAAGCGAAATGAACAGAACCAGGAAAACATTGTATATGACAACAACAAGATTATTCGATGATCAGTTCTGGTGGATGTGGCTCTTTTCAACAATAAGATGATTGATACCAGTTCTAATAATCTTGTGATGAAGAGAGTCATCTACACCTAGAGAGAGGACTGTGGGAACTGAGTGTGGACCACAACATAGCATTTTCACTCTTTTTTGCTGTTCTTTGCTTGCATTTTATTTTCTTTCTCATTTTCCCCTTTTTGATCTGATTGTTCTTGTGTAGCAAAATAATTGTATATATATATATATATATACATACATACATATATTGGATTTAACATATATTTTACCATGTTTTACACATATTAGATTATTTGCTATCTTGGGAGCAAGATAATTGTATAAATATGTATACATATATTGGATTTAACATATGTTTTTTTACCATGTTTTATATATATTGGATTACTTGCTATATAGGGGAGGGAGTGGGGGGAAGGGGAGAAAAATTTGGAACAGAAGGTTTTTTGAGGGAAAAATCATTCATGCATATGTTTTGAAAATAAAAAGCTTTAATTAAAAAAAAGAAAAGAAAAAATATCATATAGGGAGATGATCTCCAAGATGCATCTTTACTTTTTAATATTATACTAATACAACAGTAGTACCTTAAGCATCAGTCTAGTGTCTTAAAATCATTATTCTTCCTTCTTTAGTAGCTCATTTACTACCAAAAAATGAAATGAAGATTAGGGAAAAGAAGACTGGATATTATCAGAACACAGAGAGTAAAATAAAACAATGGTTTTTGTTTCACGCCTGCTTTTTCAACAGTAAAAGTTATTTTTTCAAACATTGTACCTTTTAAACCTAAAACTCTAAGAGAATGATTATAGGTCTTAAAAAGAGATGAAAATTGAAAGCAAGATATAACCTTATTAATTCTGTGAGATGACTAGATGAAAAGGAGCACTGTCTGTAAATTTTCAAAGCATTTTGGAGAAGAATTGCAAAAAAGTCACAGCCTAAGGAAGACTGTTGTAACTTTATTAATTTTGTTTGCTATTTCACAGTGATAAAATTTGGCAACTAAGCCTCCCATTGTATAATGTGCACTGTGACTGATTTTATGTACTCAAGAAGACCTTTCTCACAGCCCAGTAATTGGGGGGTATTGACTTTGTAATCTTTGGAAATGTTCTTAATGAGCACAAAAGACACGAATCTCATAGATAAAACCTCAAAGTAACAGTGCCTCTTTTCGGGCCCTGTCAGCAAAAGAAAACTCAAACACAAGTATCTGATGCACAAGAGGGGCAACCATTAAGTAGCTAGATTACATTGTTCTTTTAATCCGGAAAGAAAAAATTGCAAAGGGAATTTAAAAAAAAACTCCTAAAGGCCTACCTCTGAACAGTGAATGCAACCTGAAAAGCTTATTCTGAAACTGAAATTGGTTTCCTTCCCAAGAGTATATTGAATTTGTTAAGTATAAGGAGAAGTGGCAGATAAAGACTTGCACTACTACCATTGACAAACCTTTCACATACACACACAAAAAAAATCACTATTTAAGAATAGGAAATTATCCTTCTAGTGCATAAACTTTAATGATCAGAAGTAATCAAGAGAAAGTTGGCTGAATTCTACATCTAAGTGTCAATGTAATCTTTTCACATATATCAGTTTCAATTTTCATATATATTTCACATATATCTGTTCTCCAGAGCTAGTCAAGAATAATATGGCAGGTTTTCAATTTCTGAAGCATGCAGAAATCTTTATAGTATTTATAGGTGCCACAATAGAAGAATTCATGGGATTCTGTTTTCTACATTGGTTTCCAAGAGACACTTAACTGGGGATTATATTCTATTGTTGTTTTAGAGTCCAAAACTAGCTGACATTGACTTTTATTTTTCAGCATTTTGGCTGTTTTGTCACGTCATTCCTGCTTTCCATTCTGTCATTAACTTACAAGGATTTAGAAGGAAATAAGTATTTATTAACATACTAGAAACTATACTAAACACTTTTAGAAAAATCTCATTTGATCCTCACAACACCCCTGGAAGGTAAATGCTATTATCATCTCCATTTTACAGAAGAAGAAGCTGAAATAGACAGGTTAAGTAATTTGCCCAGGGTCACATAGTAAGTATTTGAAGTCATTGATGAACTCAGGTCCTGTTGATTTCAGAACAAGTGCTCTATCCACCACACCTCCTCACTGTCTTTATTCAGAAGGGAATTTTCTTCCAAATACATGCAGGACTTTTAATGATCTCATATTTCTTGATGTCACAAAGACCCATCTTTTATAACCCTGCTGTTGTGTGAATGATGCTATCTGGCTATGAACGTCTCTCCATCAGAAGAATCATCATGACAGGTAACCCAAAGATAAGTGGAAAGATTCAGCACTCCATGTCACATGGAATGCATGGAGTAACAGGCCTGTAGTCTACTGCATTTGACCAGTGATGAATTAAGTGAAAGAAAGAGTATTATTACTCTGAGCACCAGAAAAGGAGGTGCATGTTGGTCATGTAAAGAGAGAGAAAGAGAATAAATGGAGCTCCTGAGAACTTTGTCACTATCCACAAAATACTCGAAGTGAGACCTTCAGCATTGGGTACTCCGTCTATGGACAATTCAAAGGAAGAAATGGGTAGGCATGCCACAGGATGAAAAGTGGATGGACTGTGGCAAGTTAGACAGTCGAAGGAGAAATCATAGAGTGATCATCCTGCATTCAGGGTAGACCCAAGTTCAAATTCTTCCCCAAACACTTATCTGGGACAAAGGATTCCATCTCTGTCAGCCTCAGTTTCCTTATCTGTAAAATGGGAGGGATTATAGTATCCATGTCTAAGGTTTATTGTGAAGATTGAATGATGTAGTATTTGTAAAGCACTTTGAAAATATTAAAGTACCACATAAATGCTAACTAAAAATATGGGAGATATTTTACAGAATTGACAGGACTTACAACAGATTGGATATAGTGAATGAGGGAGAGTGATGAGTTGAGAATGACAATGGGGGTTGGGAGGCTGGGTGACAGAGAATATTATATGCCCTCCATAATAATAAATAAGGAAGAGAAAAGGGCTTTGGGGGGAAATGATGAGTTTTGGAAATGACGAGTTCAAGATATCTCCAGAACATCCAGTTCAAGATGCCCAGTAGATAACTGGAAATATAAAACTGAAGGTCTGGAGAGAAGTTAGAGATGAATAAAAAGATCTGAGAATCATCTGTATGGAGATGATAATTGAATTCATGGGAGCTGAAGAGATCATCTAGCAAAATGAATAGAAGGAAAAGGAAACAGGGTCAGGAAAGAGCTGTAAGGGACACTTAAGATTACCAAATGAAACTTGGATGAGGAGCAAAGAAATTGAGACTGAGTGATCAGACAGATGAAAGGAAAACCAATGAAAGCAGTGTCTTTAAAACCTAGAAAGTATCAAAGAGAAGGGCAGTGTCCAAAGCTTCAGGGATGTCAAGAAGAATGAGGATTGAAGAAAGGCTATTTATTATATTTGGTAAATTACTATAGAGATCAAGGGGGTACTTGGCTAATTTCTCATGTTCTATTATTAACCAAAAAAACCTAAAACCCAACCAAAAAAGAAACCCTAATATTTAGAGTTCAATTGGTGATGAGTTAAAAGACTATTTTGGGCTTTAGTCAAGTAGTTGAACTTCTTAGACCATAATGTCAAATCAAAATCACAAGCTTGTCACCAGTGGCTCTCCAGATTCTCTGTATTCAGTAACCTCAGATTATATCCCTAAACTCCAGATGTTTATAACTCACAAATAAACATAGTTGGTGATTAGGGAAACTTATGGCAAGATACTGTGAATGAAAATATTCACTCAAAGCCTTTCACAATTCAAAGCACACTAACATTATGGAGTCAGCAGGGTCACCTTGGGGACTTGTACAAAAGAAATAGGAAATGAAAATTGGACTTATGCTGTAGTAAAATAGAATTCATTTGGACTGGTAGACCATGAAATTTCGAATATGAAGATTTTTTTTGATTCATTTAATAGGCATTAGCAAGATTCAGCTGCCATTAATACAATGATGAGGAAATTACAAACAAAACCATTTGGTAGAGTGCTAAGTTTTTTAAAATGAAAATAATCATTTCATAAGCATGTATGAATTTGTTGGTGTAGGAAATGGATTGTATGGACCAGCTAGGTGGCACATTGAAAAGAGCACCAGCCCTGAAATCAGGAGGACCTGAGTTCAAATGTGGCCTCAGACACTTCTAGCTATGTGACCCTGGGCAAGTCAACCAAATGCCTCAGGAAAAAAAAATGGGTTGTAATTTTTTTTAAAGTCTCTAAAGGTAAATTAAATAAATATTTCATAAGCACTGTGCCAGGAGTAGCAAGGCAATGCAAAAATTGAATAAGATTTTGTACTTCTAAATACTTTGGCTACCACTACTAGCTTCAACATGTGATCCCACCTTCAATATTACTAAGATTGAGGTGACCTTATGTGCCAAACTTCTAAAAAAAAGAATCTTTGCTCACTCTTTCTCTTCAGCCCCTAAAGTTTGCCTCTGGCCACTGAAACTACTCTCTCAAAGGTACATGGTTGACCTCCTTACTGTCAAATCCTACTTTATTTTCTGATTTTTTTCTTTTTTTATTCTCCTTGCTCTGTCTGCAGCATATGATCTTGTCAACCATTTGGCATCCATTCAACAGCAAACAATTGTAAAAGAAAGCTGGAAAAATAGAGAAGCAGGAGGTTGTGGAAAGCCTTGAATACCAGCCTAAATAACTAGTAGGGCCACTATCAGGAAAAATGAGCTTTAGGAGAAAGATGGAAGCTTCTCTTTCATATTTTCTCAACCCTTGGCTTCCATATGAGGCTGCTCTTTGTTCTCCTATTTCTCAGTTAACCCCTCAGTGATTCGTCCTCATCCTTCTCTCTTCAAAGTATGAATATACTTTACCACATTGCCACATAGACCCCTTCTCTTCTTTATAGAACTAAGTATTTATTCCTTGTAGCCTGCCATCTCTGTGAACTTATGTATCTTGTCCTCCTTGCTTAGATTGAAATATGTCATTGAAATGTTGAGATCTTTTCTGTCTTTTAAGGATCAATCAGGTGCCATTTCATCCATGAAGATTGCCCCATCCTCCTCAGCTCAAAGTGATTCTCTCTCCCTCCTAGAAACTCTCCCATCACCCTGTCTAACCTCTTCTCCCCAGCTACCATATTATAAGTTGTGATACAGCTATTTGTGTGCATGTCATGTACCCTCTTCTAAACTGTAAGCTCCTTGGAGAAGACTATCATCTTCCTTTTTGTATTCCCAGACTAGTACAGTGCTCTACATATAAAAGGTACCGAATTAATATTTGTTGGAATGAAATGAAATATACAGATCATAGCTGAAGACCCGGGAAGTAATAAAGTAGCTAAGAGAAGTAGGCTGAGAACAGAACCTTGGAGAATGCCTTTATGAGCCATAAGACAAAGAGAGGCTCTGTAGCATAATGACTAGAGTGCTAACTTCAGAATTGAGGAAGATCTGAGTTTGAATCCTGCCTCCTGTGTGATCTTGCAGAAGTCATTTCCTTTCTCTGAAAATTTGATTAGATTATCCCTGAGCTCTCTTCCAGGTCTGAGTCTGTGATCCTCAAGGGCAGAAAAATGAAGATAATAAAGTGATGTGGCATTTTCCAGATCAGAGATTCAGGACTGAGTATCAATAGGCTACATCTATAGAGAAGCTTATCTTGCCTCATCTTAATATACTTTCCAGTGGAAGGAAGGTCATTGCTGCTCCCATGATTATCATCTAAAACATTTATTTAGTGTCTGGCATAAGGACTCAGTCACTTTAAGAAATATCATTTTTTACAAGACAAAAAAGATTTTCCAGCTTAATATTATTGCTAAGAGATGTTTTGTGGAAATAAATAGTGATCAGTCATAATATATAATGAAAAATGAGGAATGCCCCCTTAACATAATAACCCAAGGGACTCATTAATCAATCAACAATTTTTTTCTATACTACCTTGAAGTCTCTTCAAGGATTCATGTATTCAGGATATATGTTATAAGCAACAGATGAATGGAAAAGCACTTATTAAGCATTTTCCATAAGCCAAACACTACAATAAAGACTGAGGATACAAAAATAGGAGAGGCAGGCCTCTGCCTTCAAAGAGCTTACATTCACATGGTGGGTGAAAGTACACATAAAGGGCAGTGGTGACAGATATTCAGGTCTGAGAAATCTCAGAGATGAAGGGGAAAGTGGAGAAGGGAACAAGCCTTCATAAAATGCCTACTCTGTGCCAGGAAGTGTCCTAAATGCTTTACAAATATTATCTCATATGAACCTCATCACAACCCTTTGAAGTAAGTGTTCAATTTCCTCATCTATGGCAGGGAAAGGTTAAATGACTTGCCCAGAGTGACACATGTAGCATATGTCTGAGGCTGGATTTGAATTTAAATCTTACTGATTCTGGTGTCAGCATTCTAATTCATTTTTACCATGTAGCTGGCTGAATGAAATGAGGACAGCCAGCTGATACTTCCTTTCCAGAGGCAATGGTAGCACTGCTCAGAATAAGGCCTTAAACTACAGAGGTAACAGTAGTGATCTGCCAGGTTCTACATCATGTGAGGTAGATAATAGGAAGTGTTCTCCTGGACATTGAAGATGCAAAATCAAAAGAAAGATTTCCTACATTCAGTAAAGTTCTAGATAGTTCTATGCATTGTTGACATTGTTCTAATGCAAGTGCTCTGGGGACTAGTATAGAACAATTTTAGTGTCATCCATAGCAACTCAAAATTGGTGCAATTATCAGTCTAGAACAAAAGTAAGGTCTCAAGCCAATGTAAAGAAAGAGAGGAAGACAGACAGAAAGAGAAGAAATTTCTTAAAAGAATTTCATTACCAACATCTTAAGAAAGGAAGGAAGGAAGGAAGGAAGGAAGGAAGGAAGGAAGGAAGGAAG
>JAJPUD010006161.1:80586-91109 GCA_023553655.1 Myrmecobius fasciatus
GGTTAAGTGACTTGCCCAGGGTTACACAGCTAGAAAGTATTAAGTGTCTGAGGCTAGATTTGAACTCAGGTCTTCCTGACTTCAGGGCTGGTGCTCTATCCACTGTGACACCTAGCTGCCTTCATTACCTACATCTTAATACACAAATTTAAACTATAACAATTTGCTAAACTTCAATATCTACCAAAATACCAAATTATATGAAATTATATGAAATATGACATTTATATGAAGTCAAAGGCTGCCTTCAAAGTTATCCGTAAAAGGTGGCTAGCACAGGCAATGGCAGTGAATGGTAAACTAAGAATTTAAATTGATAACCTTTAATTGCTTCTTACTTTCATAATTCTTCTTACTGAGCTCAACAGTTTGAAAAATATTGGTTTCTTCATTTTTATACCTATATGTTTTTACATAAATAAGAATAGAAAGCCCTTTCAAAAGTATGTCCTCAGTATATACTTTCTAAAATATATGCTTCAAAATGCATTTATTCTTCTGAACTATTAGTAAGTATATGTCTTAGAATCTCACAGTCCATTACATGAGCAGAGAATCATTTCCAAGAAAGGCACAATGTACAGTCCATCTGTTAAAATTAAGTAACTTTTTGTATTTTACCAAAAAAGTCTGGGTTGGGCCCAAAAATATATCAAAAGCCATTTAGTAGCTTTCTCATCAATGATCTGGTCCAAAAAGGAAATTAATTTTAGAAGAATCCAAAGAAAGTTGCTTTTTTCAGATAAAATTAGGCACTAAGTATTATTTTAAACTACAAGAAAAGTTCACAGAGTAATGGTACACAGATGAGCTTTCCAAAGGATATCCAGTCCTTTATTAAACACATGCTAACTGTGGTCAACTGTGACCAATTTGGTTTATTACTCTCCACAAGAGTTTGAACTGAGATTACCCAGTTAATTTAATTGAAAAGTGTTGGATGAACTTGAACTGTTTCTTAGACATGAAGGAAGAGAGACTTTCTTTGCTAAAATATCAAGCATTCAGTAGGGTGAATTAATCTTTGATGGTTTATTTCTTTAGATCATTTGTATATCACAAAAGGAGAAAGTCTTTCCGATTCATAATTACTACTTCTCTTTGCATGGAGGTAAAGCCAAATGACAAAGACCCTAAACAATGTAAAAAAAAAAAGTAAAACAATGTAAACAAAAAGTGAGAATTCCTACTTGGATTATAAAAATTGACTAGTTTTTACTCTACATGATATTGACTTTCATGTGTCATTAGCACACCTTAGGGGAAAAGAAATTGAAGACTTGAGCTAGTGAGGAAAAACAAAAACAAAAGCCCAGGAATGAATAAAATCATGGCAAATTTCAGGAGCAGACAAACCATCTCCAGAGTTAAGGGATTTTATAACTTTCTCCTGATTTTACTCATTAAAAAACAAAATAGAGAAATATGCCTGTTTATTTACTAAATAATTCCCAGAGCTGCTTTCCACATAAGCCATGAGAATGTGAAACAGTATTGACAGCCTGATTGAAACATTAGTGATAACTTTATCAGTGCTGTATGTGACACAAGGTGGCACCAGACTGTAAAATATATCCTCTTCATATATGTCAGTAAACATTTTAGAGATAATTTTTTTTAATCTTTGAGAAGATCAGAACTCTAACGGGTAATTTTTGCTACATTTACTTTTTTTTCCCTAAACTGAATTTAAGTTCAATACCCTCTAAATTATTCTCAGCAACTCAGAGACAGAAAATCTTTGCATAAATTACAATCTCACCCTTAATGTTACTAGTGACTCTTTAAATGGAATTTTTCATTCAAACTTTGTCATTAAAACAGAAAGGCCTTTTGGTTGTGACCATACAAGCATACTAAATGGTATATGTTTGTGATACTGAATGAATCTGGCCCATATGCTGCACTGCAAAGCTACATGAATGAAGCATTTACCAAATCAGGCCCACCACATTAAACAGAAAAACAATCTTTATTCATGGTAACTTATCAGTTTCAATTAATCAACCTTAACAATGGAAATTCTGATGTGTTCAAGCAACTTGAAAGCAATAGGTCATCTCCAGGGCAGCCATGTTGTGTCTTTGTGCCTATGGCTTGGAACAAAGCTACATCTCCAATAAATATACATACATATACATACATACATGTGCATAGATAGCCTTGCAAATGTACAGTTATGGGGATGCCCCTGCCCATCCATATGAAGGCAGGCTTATTGCTTATAGTTGTTTGGAGGAGGTCATAACAGATTTCATTATTTTCCTCCCAAGTATTAGTTTTGGAGCTCTGTAAGTTTAAACAAAAGAAAAGACATTCCCATTGGCTGACCATCCTTTCAGTTTCTGTGCCGCTATGTGAATGGCATTGTGCAGACGGTTCCAATGGTATTGAAAAGGGGTAACCATTGGTTTGATTTGGTTACACGGTTTCGTAAAGAGCTCCCTCCCACTGCCTTAGGGTCTGTGAAAGGTCCCTGACCTGTTTAGAACTGCCAAGTGAAATGTCATGTCGCCCCTCCCAAGTGGGAGTATCTGCATTCATTTGATCAGTATAAAAAATGGTTGGGGATGGTGAGATCAGTGCTTTTGAATTGCAATTTATAGCAGTTTACAAAAATGCACATTGTTGGAAAAGAAAACATGGAAGTGTTTCTTTCCAAATTGCATTACCTGTGAAATGTCATTAGTCTTCTAAAGATAGTTACATCCTATTTTTAAAAATTATTTAAGAGAGTTATTTCAATTAAAGAAAATCAGAATCTTATTATGTGATGACTTAATATTCTTCTATTGAATAAGTTATTTTAGTTTTTGCCTCGTATTTGGGAAAGATGGGGTTTCTGGATTCATTGTTGAAATGAATATACCTAGTGGTTGTTTCCATTGAATGATTCTGACAGTCAATCTTATCAATAATTTCTTATACCAGAATATTCTTTTCTCATATTATAGAACAAGTTTAGTTTGTTAATTAAGTGCCTAGTCTCTTCATATTCACTTATTTGCAGTTATACGTTTCATTCTGCCCTGAGTCTCCTACACCTTTATCCTAAGAGTGCTGTGAAAGCACTAAAATCCAAACAGACAGCAGAGATCCTGGAAATGTTTTTGTGGAGGGTTTTGTGAAATCCAAAGTATAGAAACATTATATGCTTCAGGCTAAGCATTACCATGAGATTAAATTTTGACTTAGATATTTTCATTAAAAATATTACTTGTATTCATGAAATATTTAAAGGAACATATGAACTTTATGTCAAAGTAGTTGAAATGTTCAGAGGTTAAAAGAAACTCAGGAATCCAATGTGGTCTTAGGGTTTTCCAAGCTCCACTCTCTCCCTAAAATCCTTAATATCACTTTTAGACAGCTGGGAAGCTTTCACTTGAGGAAGTGTGTACAGATGGTTAGAGAGGGAATTAGTGGGGCCTGGATGAGAACTGCTTTAAGGAAGAGGGGACCTCTTTTAAAAAAAAAAAACAAATGAAAGGCTGGATTTTGGAACATGCCGTGGTGGTTTGGACTGGTATTGATATTTGACCCAAGAGAAAGGAGGAAAGGCCCCTTTTCTTTTAGGATTGGCTCAGATGCATCCAATAGCACTCAACTTTGAACATACCACCAGTGAAAACCGAGCTTGTCACTTTTTTATCTTTGTTCATGTTGAGTTTAGGAATGACAGCTAGGCTCTGTGTTTTTCTCTCCCATTGCCCTGGCTGTAGTGACCACATTGACACCTACCGGTGCCCAAAGGCTGCAATTCTTTGTCGCCTTCTCCACGCTCCTGGATTTCACTGGGATTAGTTAGTAGCTCCATTGTTCGTGTTCAAAGCTGTAACATCAGATTCCCATGTTTGGGCCTTCCTCCCTCAGACCCCCAACGCTCCCCTCACAATCCATGAAACAGGTAAAATTCCCTCCCTGCCAGGACAGAACAGGAGACAGCAGGACTCAGTATGGGGCCAGTCTATTCCCCTCACAACTGAATCCAAATAGGGAAACTGATAATCTGCTGGATCAGTACTTAGTGGGACTTGTTTTTCTGTCTTCCTCATTCATATTTCAAAGGAGAAAAGACAAATGTAAAATTTTAGATCTCTTGATTTTAAAGGCAAAAATTAGCCCTGAATCTTGTAAAAGTCACTTCCATGACACTTCTTCCATGACACTGCTCTGCCCCTATCAACAGCTGCTTGAAAGCTGTTAAAGGTCACTCACTGACCCTACTGATTTGATCACAACTACCTATAAAGTCAATTTCAAAGGCTCTAGGACAGCAGAGATCCAGAGGAAATCAGCTAAGGATGCCTAAAGTCTGGTTTTAGAAGAAAATTGCATTGTCAAATTGGGAAAAAGTCCAATTCCCTGGGGAAGACATTTTTTTTCTGAGTTGTTTTTACCAGGCATAGGATGATAGGAGTTAGAGCTGAAGAAATCTTAAAAACAAAAACAAAAACAAACAAACAAAAAACCATGTAGTTGGGAGCCTCTCATTTGACAGGGAGAAACTGAGGTCCAATGATCTTACATGATTTGTCCAAGACTATTTAAAGTAGTGCCTGCCAGAGGTTGGGAATTCAAACCCAAATCCCCTGATGACAAATCCTATGTTCTTCCCACTAAACAAAGCTAGACAGGCCAACGTGGGATGAAGGGTGGGGAATCGAACACCCAGAGTTGAGCTGGTTTCAGCTTAACTGATGGATTAGATGGGGCCCCTTTTAGTGGATGCTAGGTATAGCAACTTTTATGTCTGTTTCATTTTCTGTTCTATCACAGAGGTGATTTCAGAAGAAGAGGAAGACCGAGAGATGGAATTCAGATAATAACCAATACTACAATAATAATTTAAAGGATAAAAAGCAGAATACTAGAAGAAGACAAATTCATACAGAAGGGCTTGACTTTACTTTAGTTCCAGATAGCCAATTTTTCTGTTTGCAAATAAACTGTTTAACCTTTGCCCCTTCCCGGTCCCAAATTATGCCCGTAGTTGAAGATATTCCTGTAGTTGAAGAGGAATCTCTTCCGGTCTCCCTATCAGCCCTCAAAATATCCTTTCCTCAAACCTTTTTCGCGTGTGTTCAGGCTAAGCCCTGGGCCGGATAGATGCTCCAAGGGCTTCCACAACCCTCAGCTCTGTAGTGCCATCCCCCCCTGCCCGCTAGGGCCTGGGGTATGTGTAAAGGAGCGATCTTCAATCAAGAGGTTTACCAAATTAGGATTGTCTGGTGCACTCCGTAATCCAGAACACAGATAAGTATTTGCCCCCACCTCCAAGCAGACCCTTGGAGCAGGAATAAAGTCTGACCAATAATGCTTCACAAATCATAAGTCTGAGCAGCTCCCTTTAATGAACTAAGTCTCCGTTAAGGGAAAGTCAAAAAAGTGTGAGGTTGTAGAAAACTCTCTTCCCCAAAACTAAGAGCGCATAGCTCTTAGAAAAAGAATATTCTGATTTTAAATGTTCTCTCTCAAAAAATTAGATCCCTGATGGGAAGTTAAAGACTCCATCGTCTACTTTTCTTGAAAACCAGTATTAAAGTAGGGGTTAGTTAACCCATTTGAAAAACGAAAGACCATTCTTCCTTTGCATCTCTCCATGCGTAATGTTCAGCTTCCACTTTCCCTAACCAAGAGTTCCAGGACTATAGCTTCAGGGATACCCTCTTAAGAAGTCTCCTCTGCTGACATCTAACTAGATCCTCATTAAGCTTCAGGAAATAAATTTCGGATAGCAATCACCTATAGCCGAAATCCTCTGGCGCAAACAGAAAACTCTGGAAACAGACAAGTGCCCTGTGCGTAAAAGGAAGCAAAGGCTTTAATTAGAAAAGGGCCTCGCTGTTCTCAACCCCAGTACATGAGGTGGCACAGCGCAGCCCAGCATTATTCGAGCTTCATCTACTATGCACTATATACCACCGTCTCCAAAGGATTGTTGCCCTAGAAACTTGTTTTAAATCTCCTGCTATATATCAACACCTTGTTTTAGCAGTCTTTGGCTGAATTACAGTTACACAGTTTGGCGCTTCTTTCAAATTTCCTCCCATCAGTTTGGCCAAAGAAAGGAATTTTTCTCCTTTAGAAATGAATCGGCTTAATTAGTAAGTAGATTAATGGCAATTGCTGGTGAGTTGGTTTCCAGCAGAGTTTCACCAGAGAGGGTTAATCGGAGTCAGGTCTGGAATCTTTCCCAGAACTGGCTGCCAGCCATTTCCACCAACCAATCAACCCTACAAGAAACGAACGAGTGAAACAGAGTTTATATTCTCACTGCCATTATGCCTGCCCTAAATTCCTAGGAAGCAGGCTAGCAGTTGGAGGTGCAACATGTTTCTTTATTTCAGAATGACAGCAGAAGCCTTACGGGGCTCATCTTCGAAATGTATTTAGAAACCAAAGGGAAATTTCAAACCACATGGAACATGCCCTCTAGGAAAAGCCCAGAGGCTGTGGAAACTCCTGGGAGCCCTTTGATAATGTCAGATGTGGAGAAGTTACCCAAACCTTCCCAAACTAATTCCTCTACCGACAAGAAGTCTTTCAAACGTTTTCCTGAGTGTTTTGCAATAGTTTCCACTTTTTTTCCCATAGTGATAAAAATGCTTTCATAGTTTAACCCGCAGCTGCATTAGTCTTGCAAAAAAAAAAAAATCCCTGCTGAGAAATGCATATAATAGGAAAAACAGATCGGCTGGACAGCAGTGTAATTAATGCCAGAAAGGGCTGAGGCCGGTTTCATAGTTTGTCTTTTGAGGATATCAAGACGAGACCTGGTGAAAAATGACGCATGCTTTAGTATTTCAGAAAGCTGGCAACTGGCAGAGCCTTTACTTTTTTTTTTTTTCTTTGACTTCATGCCGCTGAACAAAGAGGTCGGCAGAACTAGCTAGGTTGTAATGAGTTCTATGTCCCTAGTACATTAAGTGCATCATGGAAACATATTGTATCGAAATAGTTTGGAGGAGAATACTGGGGATGAAAGAGAATGGGTGCTTTGATCAGCTCCCTGGGGTCCTGAGTGCGCACAGACCGACTTGCAAGGAGTTATTCAGCTCTAGCGAGACACACTTACAACACCATTCAAAGAAATTTGCATATCTGTAATTTATCACATTGGTCCTGAACATTTTTGCAAGGTAAATAAAAGTCGGCTGAATAAAAAATATCAATCATCACAGATATAGAGGAAACTGTGAAGCCAGTTTTTCCTTAAAAAAAAAATAAAGTCCATAAAATGCAAAGCTTTATCACTGGATTTATTTATTTTAAACAATCCCTGAAAGCAATAGGTTAGGCTCTGGGGAAGCTGTTAGAGTGGCCTTAGTTTCCTTAAGTTTTAAGATTTTTCTCAAAAGCTGAAACTACATCAACAGTGGTATCTATAAGCAGGACGCACGGTGCAGATGAATTCATGCAGATTTTGGAGAAGAGGAAAGATGATTTTGTCCTCAATCTTTCCTTGCCGTCTGCAAACATTTCAGATTAAATCTCTCCCAATCCTCTTGTTCATTTCACTTGTTTCTTAAAGCGTCAAAGTTGTTTGCAAAATTTAACAGCTCTGGGCTATGAAATGTCTAGGGAAGTGGTCAATAGGGAAATTTCCTTTCTAATTCCTCTAGACAAACAGGGGAAGAGTTAACAGGCAGGCATTGTTTGGCTTTTTTTTTTTTTTTTAAACAACTCCAGTTAACAGCAAACAAGACTCTTCAACTTGACCTTGGAAAAGGGCTATGTGCCTGCAGATAATCTATCAACCGACCCCCGGATGACAATGATGTATTTCAAAGTATTGTCAGATGAAAAGATTGATAAATATGCTGCTGCAAAGAGTGAGAACTTTGAAAATAGGCAACAGGCAAATAGGGTAGAGTGTGCTTCTTCCATCTCCTCCTCCTCCTCCTCCTCCTCCTCCTCCTCCTCCTCCTCCTCCTTTTTTGGTCCTCTGAGAGTGAGCCAGCCTAGTAGAGAGAAGCCAGTAAATCAGCCCCGTAATATTTCTTTAGGGGCACGGAAAAGCTGTGAACAGTACTTCTCATATTAAACGCAATATTTCTTTGCTTTCGTGGGGAACAAAAGTCATAGCAAGACGTCTTTATGGCTAATTCAGTCAAAGGCACATCTCTGGTTCCCCTGCAGAAAGGTCAGTGTCGTTGTGTTTGGTCCACCGAGGGGGTGTTTTCACACTGAAAACTAAGCCAGCTGTCCCTGTCATACTCTCACCATTGGGGAGCGCGCACTGTGCATGGTTATTAGCCACATTCTACACCTGCAAAATATACCGATTTCCAAGACTTTTCAAGCTCCCCCTACTCTTCTTATTCCAAACACACACCCCCCTCTCCCTTTTTCTAAACTTTGACAACACAATTCAAGCCCAGGATGAAAGCGCTGGAGGCAAGAGAAACGTCGGGAAGGGGGAGGCTTGACAAGCGTCTCGTGGGTGTCTATTGAGCTGCTATCAAAGAGACTTCAAGTATTTTTTTTTTTTTAAGTACGAGAAACTTGCAAGTAATTGCATCGAGGCGTCACACATTTGTTTCTGGCTCAAGTGCTATTTGCTGAACCCTAATATTTAATTATGCGCGCAGACACTAGGCTTGGGGCTGTAGCCAAACGTCCTTCATTTATAAGTGGCTCATTTTGCTTTTTTTTGTTTTTGTTTTTGGCTTTATTTGCATTTAATATGCCAACGACCAAGGCCCCGCGAATACTTCTTCATCTATCCATTGAGTATATACATATATTTAAAATACCCAAACACACTCATTCACCATCACCCAGTTGCTGCACTCTCATCATACTGCGCCAATTTGAATGTCTTCGAGGGGGGAAAAATCGTGTCATAATGAGACCTCTAAGACAATGGAATTAGAGAGGCAGTGGGGCCTCAGGCAGTTTAGGATAAATCATCCCCTCAGAAGAAACCTCTGTATAACTTTCTCCAATATCTTCTGGTCACTACTTGAAGACCTCCCGTGACAGGGAACTCACTACCTTTCCAGGAAGCCCATTCCAGCTTTGGTCAACTCTAATTGTTAGGAAATTTTAAATGAGAGATGCTACAGAAACCGCTTTCGAGTGTGACTGGAGATTAGGGATGCAGCCCAAATAAGAGGCTAAAAAAGATACCACAGAAGAATCGAGGGAAAAATTATCCAAAAAAATCGGGGGGTCTTTCAGAAAAGTGCACCTTGAAAGTGAAACTGCTCCCACACCAGTCGGTTGCTCGTCAATAAGACCAGAAGGGTCTTAGCAGCTTTTTCCAGCAGCTTTTGTACAGGGGCGCAAAGGCGGGAGGAAGTGGGGGTGGGGCAGGTATAGAATTTTCATTCTCCTCATCCAAAAGGAGGTGAAGAACCCCTGATGTGTTTCTACCCCCTGATCCTTGAGCTATCCTTCACCCCACACTTTGAGGAGTTTTATGATTATACTCCCGAATGGAAGAAGGGATCGGACTCACAGGTCCCATGTGCGTCCCCAGAAAAAAAAGGCAAGGGATCTGTAGAGGTTAGGTGTTGTAAGTGAACTTGGGGAGGGGGTTAAGGAAAACCCCCTGTCCTGTCTCACTATATAAAGATCTAACGTAGGGGGAGGAGGTAGGGGAGCCAGCCTCAAGCTTGGCAAAACCTCCCGGGCTCTCCAAGTGATTTCAGAGCAACAAGTTGTCCGGAACAGGTGCACGCGCCTGGGGAGTTGGGACGTCCAGCTGCCAGCAGGCCTGGAGAGCCCAAGGTCTCTCGCTGGGCAAGGTCAGACCCCCCTAGAGGGCAAGAAAAGTGCTGGGATCAGCGGGAGACTGGAGGCTCCCCTTGCCGCCACACATAAGTTGGGCGTCCAGAGCCCGGGGCAGCAAACAGCTCTAGACTGGGTGAAGAGTGTAGCAGGCTTTGGGGGTTCAGCTCAGTCTCGGGGAGGAGGCTTCCCCAGGGCCCCCAGTGGATCCGGGGGGGCGTGCCCCAGCGCCTCCTGCTGGCAGGCCCAGATGTCCAACCCGGGACCTCCTCTGGGCTCCTCACTCTCTAGCCCCGAGGCTGCTTCCCAGGGCCCCTCTTGGAGACCTTCATGCGCAAAGACAGGGGAATTGTGGACAGTCCTGTTCGCAGCCCGCTTTTCCTAGGCTCCAGGGAACCCCGGTGGCGTCTGGGACGGTACTGAGGCGAGAGCAGGGACTGGCCGGGACCCAGGGGCCACTACCCCCACTCGTCCCCGGGATCCCCCCCCGCCCTGTAGCCGAAGAGCCGCGGGCGGGGCGCATGCGCGCCTTAGACCCGGGTCCCTCCCCAGCCAGCCGGCTGAGGGACAAGTTTTGGCGAACTTTGCAGGGGCAGCGGCGGGCCTCCGGGCAGCCCGGACCTCCTGGAGAGGGAAGCTCGGACCCCCCGGACTCCCAGAGTTCAGCTCGGGAGGGGCCCCAAGGCCCGAGAGGCGCCAGAAGGTAGGGCGAGAGAGGCCTTTTGTGTGTGCCACAGGAGAGGCCCTTGCGCACAAACGCAGAGGCGCGCGCCGCCGCCGCCGCC
>JAJPUD010006161.1:100257-121817 GCA_023553655.1 Myrmecobius fasciatus
CACACACACACACACACACACACACACACACACACACTGGTATTCCCCCTCTTCCTCCCACTCCTCTCTCCATCTCCCCCTTCTCCCTTCCAAGTCAGGGACTACTTCCCTGCGCCTTGGGATGCTGACGCCCTGCATCCTTTTTAAAAGCATAAAAAAGTTAGAAAAATGCCACGGTCTAGTTCGGAAATTCACTCCTTAATGCTCTTGGGTGACCTTTCTGAGCTCCTGGGAAAGCTGAGGGTGGGTAGGGAGAAAGGAAAATGGGGCTGTTCTGCGTTGTTTTCCTGTACGCGTAGTTCTCTGGGACAAATCCCAGCTGCCAAAAGACACAGGGAAAACGGTAGGAGAGAGTGGAAAAGGAGGCGGGAGTGAGGGGTGGGGGAGAGAGATGGAGTCAGAAACAGAGAAGAAAAGAAGGTAGGTGAGGGGTTGTCTTTTAGCGTCTCAACGGAACGCGTTAGTTCTGAGAGCAAATAGAACCCAAGCGTTCAAAGCAATAAAAATCTGATTTAAAAGGGGATTCCTTGAAACTTTTGGCCTTGTATTTATTCAGGGAAGTATGCCAGTTAAAAAGGGAAAGGCAGACAAGTCAGGCTGACTCCTTTCTTGCCTTACTAGCCTCCTGTGCCATCTCTGATGTTAAAACCTAACGATTGCTCTTTGTGTGCGTTTCAATGTGGCGGTTCTACTACCAATTTTGGTGAACAAATCTTTCTCCTAGTTCGAGGGCAGTAAAGGAACCCTTTATAGTTCAAGACAATTGCTTGATTGTCTCTTCGTCAAAACACTGTTGGAAATGAAGTTTCAGGCTCCCCCCAAGCACATTTATGAACTTCACTCGGCAGGCACGTGTTTATTCAAAAGAGACAAGAGATACAGTAGGAAACCGGAGGCGTCTTTCTACATTGGTGCTTCCTTTTCTCAAACTTTTGCCCTTCTGGGGACGTACAACCTTTCCTTTAGAAGACTAGAGCCCACTAAGCTGAACTACGGTTTAAAAACATTGGCTGGTGATGGACATTTCATTGACTTGGGGGAGGTGGGACCTTCTGAAGTTAGCAGAATTCATTTCTTCAGATATTCCGGGGGGGGAGGGCAGAACGATACCAAATCACTCCGGATTTGGGATTAAGATGTGAAGTAAATCTCTAAAGACAGACAACTATTTTCGACCCGATGTTCCACTTTGGGTTTAGGGTTGGGATACTAGACTTGAAGGTAAACTCATGTTAAAGTTCATCCATCCATCTATTCTTTCAGTAAACATCTATTAAAAAGTTAATGTATCAAGCAGGGAGGATGAAATGCTAGAAATGAAAATCAACTCCCTAGAGGAGTTTCTCTTCTACTGGAGCAAAAAGAGCATGTACTCAGATAAGTGAATACAAAACATATAGGATGTAAATATAAAATCATGAGGTAGAGAGCACAGTTCATCATCTCTAGAGATCAGCATTTTTTCAAAGATCACTGAAAATGAGATATTCAACAATCATATGAGCAATAAAAGGATGTAGGTCATATATGCCTGTTAATTAAAATTCTCTTTTTTCCTTCAACTTTCCCTCCTCCCCATCTTGTTATTTCTAAAGTGATGACAACATGAAAGAATCTTTCTCTGTTGACTTTAGATGGGGCCCAATCATTTCAATGTCTTTTTGGCCCTGTGCTCTAAAAATGGTTGGGGAGTCAGGCCTTGGAGGGCATCGAAAGGAGCATCTAATCCAGTGTTCTGATTATGACACAGGGAAAGAAATTCCTCTTGGATTTAATGTCGACTGACTTTCCATGGACTACAAAGTGGAAATGTACCTGGTGAATCTCTACATTTGGAAACTCTAGTAAACAGCTAGACTTCAAACCATTTCATAAAATGCTGATAAAGCCAACCTAACCCAAGTGAGCAATAGTGAGCAAAAGAATCTCAGACAAGAACCTGGAAGTTTTTCTTGGAGTAATCTGGTGGTGCAACTGGGTATGGAAGTGAGCTTCTGTGAGGTGCTTGAGGTGGGGGAGGAACAGGGTGGGAGGAGCTTTTTCTTTATGTGCATAAGCACATTTCTTTTCTGGGTGTTCGTGGGGAACAACTCACTTTTCAGCATCTCCTCTAGAATCAGAAATTGACCCCACAATCACTGTTTACTTGTTTGGGAGTGAGTTGCATTTGCATAGTGTGAACACACACACACACACACACACACACACACACACACACACACACAAACTCTTTTAATAGAAACCTTTCAGCCCCTGATCTTTCCTGGATTCGTCACCTTTGAGTCATCCCAACAAGATGTAAGAATGAGTATGAAGCTTTCAGGGACTGAGGTGTGAGATTGGAGGAAGGGAAAAAGAGGCGGGACACTTACTGCCCCCAGTCACAAAGGGGTCAAGGTCTGAAAGATCCTCCCACAAGACTAGGGTTGAGAGGAAGAGGTACCTCTGGGGAATTCTGAGGCATCTAGAGACCCTAATCATTGATGTTGGTCTTTGGATGCACGGGGATACACAAGAAGGATTTAAGTAAGATGTGATCAGTTCTTTATCTGGTTAAAGAAAAAGGAGAAAGGATTCCTTTTCAATAAAAGGAGATTTTCTATGGGTCACTGGAGGTCACTACATTGCAGACGACCATCTTCTGTCCCACTAGACTGAATAGTTAGACACAAATCAGTGGCTGGGCCTGATCCTGGATCTTCTGCGTGAAGGTCCTGTCCTTGATTATTTCCAGTCTTAGCCCTCTCTCTACTCTCCTTGATAAGCACTGCCTCTAACATCAGGCCTACTATACAAGCCCTGGGATTTTCCTCCTTAATTATGAAATTAGACATAATAGGTACCTAGTTAATCCAAACTAACTCCAAAACTGGGGCTGGGACAAGTGGGAGTGGAGAAAAAGGAAGCCCAGGTACACAAGTGACTCTAGATGGAATGATAACTATCAGAGAAACATAAATTTTAAAATCTCCAATCCCTCCCCAATCAATGGAGACTTGGAGAGGAAGATAGTCACTGCTTTTCTAATTTTTACTTTCTAGTTTCTGCAGGCTTCTTTCGTTTGAAGCAGGCCCACCAAACTCTCAAATTTAGACTTCTCACAGAACAAATGGCCATAGGATAGTAGACCTAGTGTTGGAAGGGATCTTGGAGACCAACTAGAGCAGCCCTTTAACTTTACAGGTGAGGAAACTGAGGTCTACAGGGGTTAAATGTATAGGCCCTGATTATACTGAGAGTAACTATCAAAGGAAAGATTCATTTCTACTGTACCACACTTCCTTCCAATCCCTAGATCTGATTGGCTTCAAATTTCAAATTGTCCAGCCTGTACTAATCCTATTTTCAGAACTCCCAGTTATAGGTACATTTGGAGAAGATGAATTAGAATGTTTGGAAGTACAAAGTAGGAGAAACACCCATATAGACTTTCTGGTTTCTTATCAACCACAAGTCAGTCCTTAATATTCCGTCCTAAAGATCTTACCTAGTTATTTCCTAATAAAAGTCTCTTGTATTTGGGACTTGTTTTCCTAAGTTCTTGAAGTAATACATTGGTTACCAAATTATCCTGAGCCCTATCTGCCTTCTGCTCACCTCTCATTCCCCTGAACAATCCTTATCCTCTCATCTCCCCCATTTTAAATTTATCCTAGAAATAGTCACAAAATGGTTTGCTCTATTCTAGCCTCTTTTTCTTCATTTTTTCCTTCCTTCAAATATATATACCTTTTTGGTATCCTCTTTCATTGCCCATAAAAACAAAACAAATAAAAAAATACAAAAAAATCCTATCATGGGAAAATGAATTCATACTAAGATGTAAATGATCTATAATAGTTTAAAGGGTTAACCTTTGCAAGGGCATTTATATTTGTAACAGTATGTAATGTATTAAGCTAAAGACAAAATCAGTAAAAAGTGACATATCAGGTATACTTTCCAAAAGGTATGTTTGGAAGTGGGATAAGGTAAATGTCTTATTTGTTTCTTAATATCAGTATGGCATAGTGGAAAGACCCTTCCATTTGAAGCCACAGAACCTGGTGTTGCTGCTAACATGATCTACATCATTCTTTCTTTCTTGGTATTATTTTCCTTATCTGTAAAATGAAAGAGTTAAACTAGATAATCTCTAAATTTGATTTAAATTCTATAGCTATGATATTTGCTACAAGATTTTCCACCTACAAGGTCTACAAAGGATAAGGGTTGATAATTCATTTCAAAGCAAAATGTTAGTTTATCTGGCACAAGCTTCAAAATTCCTTTAATCAATAGGAAGATTTCATGGTGAGATGTGCTTTCAAAGAAGGAAAAGGAGCCCTAGATTCTTCTCATGCATAACATTTGGAGGCTTTTCCTATAATAACCATTCCCTGTGTATGATTTGAAAATTTTAAGAGAGGAGAAGGAGGAGGAAGAGGAAGAGAAAAAAAGGAGGAGGAGGAGGAAGAGAAGAAGAATAAGGAGGAGGAGGAAGAGGAAGAGGAAGAAGAGAAGGAGGAAGAGAAGTAGAAGAAAGAGACAGAGAGATTCCTTTGAATGTCTTTCTTTCCATCTATCCTTATCTATCACTTGTAAAAACTGATTTTCCATCCTCACCATAAGCGAGACAGAGGACAGTGTTGTTTCAGCAGTCAGGATGATCTGAATACATACACACACACACACACACACACACAAATATGTGCATATATATTTGTCTTTTTCTTATATGTGGATATATATATATGTATATGTAAATGCTTTACAAACATAATTAGGTCTTCACAATCCCTAAAAAGAAAACAAAAGAAAACAAAAAAACATTTCCATGGGAGGACGAAGGCACTACCTATCTGAGGCCAGTATGTGACGGATGAATATTCTTTGCCTTTTTCCATTTGTTCTATCCTGCTTTTACATGAAGGTGTATTGAAGATGGATATGAAATTGTGATCTTTAAAAGGTCAAAATGGCAAACTACTAGAGATTCAGGGGGTTTTGTGACCAGACAACATCGCATTTGAAATGACCATCAGAACTTTCTAGAGTAGTTGAATAATACATTTCGAAGTAAATTTCGTGGGGTAAATGCTATGCAAAAATAATGGGAAGTTTGAACTCACTCTCCAGGTGAAAGAGAATTGTTTGCTCTTCTGTCCCTGTCCTCTGCAGGGCAGTTAATGGTACCATGGATATATCATAAGATCTGAGGTCAGGAAGATCTGAGTTCAAATTTGGTCTCAGACATTTACCAACTATGTGGCCCTGAGCAAGTCTCTTAACCTGTTAGTCTCAATTCCTTATCTGTAAAATAGGGACAGGCTGGAGAAGGTTTGTTTACCAACCATTCCAGTGTCTTGCCTGGAAAACCCCATGGACAGTATGGCCTATGGAATAAGAGTCTGACATGACTAAACAACAACAAATGTCCCTTTGTAAAAGCTATGAAAACAAAAATGGGAACAAAAATTTCCTTGACCCTAGAATCCCCTTAAGATATCAAATCTCAGGGCAGTTAGATGGCACAGTGGATAAAGCACTGGTCCTGAAGTAAGGAATTCAAATCCAGACTCAGACACTTAAAATTTAGTGTTAAGTGACCTCAGACAGGTCACTTAACCACCCCCTCCTCCCAGAAGAGATAACAAATCTCTCCTCCCTTTCATGATCAAACTCCTGGGGTTAAAAAAACAAAAAGGTTAAGTACAGTATTTGCCTTCATTTTCTCTCCTCCAAATTACTCCCTCCAAGGTTAAAAACAACCCCATGATTGCAAAATTGTTTGAACTTGATACTTAAGAAAATTTTGCTGGATTGGATTGGATGTGCATAGAAATGACCCAAATTCAAATTTTTAGTGATACCAATTATTAGATGACCTTAAAGTATCCATTTCTCTCAGCCTTAATTTCTTCATCTTAAAATGGGTATAAGAATACTCCCATAACTTGTTTTGAGATGTTCTACCAGTCAGATGAGAAGCATTTATGTTAAATGCTTCATACAACTTAACATGGTACATCAATAGATGAACTATTATTAAAGAGTAGAATATGAAATTAAGTTTTCTTTTCAATTAACTTTTTTCTTGCCACTTTACATTGAAAATATCATGACCAAGAAACAGAAGTTGAATTGCTTGCTGTAATATTTCAATAGAACTTTAATGCTTCTTATACTTATGTCTAATCCTCCTGCTCACACAGATCACAACCCATCCATACTTTCCTACCTTATGTTTGCCTGTTGAGCCTCCACAGATCTGCCCATTGTGTCAGATGATTTCCTCTGTTATTCATAATTGATTGTATTGATATTTACAGGAGTTCAAATACCTCTCCTAATAACAAGATTGAAGGACAAACTTTGAAAGCTTTTGCTCTTTATCACATAAACCTTGGAATGACAGAACATGAGTATTTGAAGAATTATATCAGCATAAGTCTTTCTTTAACAAAGATTAATATTTAACAATTTGGAAATAGAAAGACAAGAGTGTATAGAGAAACTGGACACCATTCAGTGTTCCTGAGAAGGTACTAAGATTTTCCTTTTATATTTATTTTTTCTGAACAGGGACATTCTTTGTTTGTTTCTTTCTTTTTCTCTGTCTCTTTTCCTTCCTTCATTTCTTTTCCTCCTCCTCTTCCTCTTTCTCCTCCTCCTCCTCTTCCTCTTTCTCCTCCTTCTCCTCCTCTTCCTCCTAGGTTTTACTATGTTACAAATAAATGCTTTAAAAATTCTTTTTAAATCACCCAGCCATTGAACATGGAGAGAGGATCTTTGGGAATGAATGCACTTTTTTTCTGACCAAGTGACTTTCCCCCCCCCAAAAAATAATTTGAACATTAGGTATTTTTGACTTAAACTTTCAGCTTGGATCAATGATATAACGTTGATCAATAGTTCTATGGATACATTTAAGTGGAAAAACTGTTGAGAAAAGAGGGTTAGAACAAATTGATGATTGTCTATATAGCTAGCCCTGGGCAAAACTAAAACACATGAAAATTTTTTTTCAGTATCCTTTTACCTTCCATTTATTTATCCCTTTTTTTTGCTTTATCTCCATCACTTCCCTTCCACAATAGTACAGTACCTTGTACTTCTGCAATCACACAATGTATGTAATTGCCTTCTCTGTTTATATTGGTATGGTATCAACCTTCACTTCAGCTATCCACTAATGCTTATTTTCTCCAGATAGAGCTTAAGTTATAGAATTATCTCTGTCTGACTTACTTCCAAATTCAGTTCTCCAAGTCATTTATTTCAATTGATAAAAGACAAAGTTCCCCTTAAGGTATGAATGCTTTTCATCTAAATATGTTATCCCCTTTGTATTTTGAACTACAATATTTTGAACCACACTTTAAGAAATTAAAATGATTACTCTTTCTGGGCATATAGTAAGTGCTTAAATGCCTGTTGGCTGACTTTCATAGTAAAATTACTATATGGCAAGTGGAAAGTAATTTTCTCAGTGTCCTTGGAATCTGGCCGGGAAAGTGAGTGCTTACTCTGATTATGCCAGCTCTGGAAGGGCTGACCTATGTATTTTGTGTACATTTAAAAAACTAATTACATATTGTGTCCTGTTCTTCACTCCAACTACTCTAGATAGCAACCAAGCTATTCTGGATCCATAGCTCCACCTAGGGGCTATAGGGAACTGTTTCACTTACCTCTCTCCTAGTATCTTTTGTGTAGTTCTTCCCATATAGTGTTGATTCCTCTTTCTTCTCTATTTTTCATTGTTAAAGTTTAGTTAATGCTACTTTCAAAGCTTCCCCCCATCTCCCTCACATGTACACACCCATCCTCTCCCTTCTTTCATTATTTTTTTTTTGGCTCTGAATCAATTGTAGTTGGAAAATCTGTATCTTCTTTGTCACATTTGTGCACTAATACACAATAGTGCTGCTAGTGATAGACCTCTTTCGAAGAAAAGGAAAAAAACCTGCAATCCAAGTGAAATTATACAAATAAACAAGTATTACAGTCTACATTCAAGTGCCCAAAAGTACTTTTTAAAATCTCTGCTTTATCTTTCTTTAATATGCAAGTAGCCATAGAATGAATTATCATACCCATTCTGAATCTGAAGTTTCTTATCTATGTAGTAGACAGATGGTAGAATGTATCAGAGTATATGATGTCTGAAATTCCTTACATTTGGATAATTACATAACTGTGATTTTAAAATAAATTAAGAAAATTCAACTATTTCTCATTCTTTATTATTTTCTATTTTATGTGATTCCAAGTATTGCAGTGTATTTTTCCCTATTATTTTAGTCACAAATGAACAGTGTTTTCTCTGTATTTTGAGATGTAGCGAGCTGGCCTGGGAACCTAACTACCATTTATAACCTTGGACCTTGAGAAAATTTGTGTTCCACCAACAAGACTCTCCCCACCAGAATAAACTCATTTCTAGGAAAGTTATTATCATGGAAATTACTTCAGCTTTGGTACTCACACCTCATCAATACTCTCCATTGCTTCTTCCCAAAGCTTTTCTTTATAGAGGCCTCAGAATCTGTCATATTTTCATTAGCCACCAGCTGTACCCTAGACCCAGCCCACCCCAAACCTAGTCTTCTCATTTTCCCTTTATTTGTTTTCCACTTGTAGATTGTAAGCTCTGGGGTGCAGGACTGACTTTTTTTTCTTAATTGTACCCCCCGTTTAGCATAGTGCCTGGTACATAGTAGTTGCTTACTACATGTATAAATGTTTTGCAAGTTGGCCAAATTTTAAACAACAATCAATTTGGGGGAATTGGACTAGAAATCTCTGAGGGTCCTCTCAAGATTACAACTAAGTCAGGGAGCATAAGGGTTTTATATGAGTATCAAATTTACTACAAATTGATATTTATAACTCTTAAAGAAAGTAGAAACAATGGAATTTAACACCTGATAGGCAAGAATAACCAAGGATCAGGTTCAGGTTGCTTGTCCTTGTATGGTTTGCTTTGGGTATTTATCCTGAATATTAAAATGCTCCTTCTGGTCTAACATACAATGACTCTAACTTGGACGGGGGAAAGTACTTGCACTCTGTCAGGGCATTCTGGGAAAATGAAGGCATTTTTGGAACTTTACCTTCACTAGGGAGATTCAGGGATTTCTCCAAAGAGTGAAGAGAGTGACTTCAACACTGAAGTGACTGCTAGTGCTGTGACTAGTGTCAAGAGGGATCCTTCTCCCCAGGAACCAAATGTTAACATAATAGGTTCTACATCATTGAGCGTTTTCAAGCACAGAGGGGTATTTGTAGCTAAGGTGGGAATTCTATGGATACATTTAGGTTGGATTAGATGACCTCTGATGTTATTTTTTAACTCATGTTTCTGCAAGTCTATATTGCAAACCCAAGTCAATATTTCATTGTGCATCATCATGACAGAAGAGATGGGTTTAAAGGGGCAGGCTAGAGTCCTGAAAGACACCTCAACTAGCTCTACTAGCTCCTCGTGGTCCCAAGCAAACTCCCAGGAAAATTCCCCTTTCACAGTGCCTAGCACTCCATGGAACAAGGAACGCTTTTTGGGTGGATTCTAGCCTCCTGTGAACTCCTTTTCCCCTCAACTTTGCCCTCATCGAGACTGCAGGGCCTTCCCCTGAGACTCTCCTCTTATGTGTCACGTGAGGTCTATAAATAATGTCCTAATTATTCCGCCGCCCCCCCCACCCTTCGATGTACCCCCCCCCCAACCTCAGCCTCAAGCCTTTCCTCCGGTAGCTTCCTTAACTCTGGCTGCTAGTGGGGTAAGTCTAGAGCAAGGCAAGGGAGAAAGGGGTGGAAAAAAGGGAATAAATCGCTGCTAGAGTGACTCAGGGGGCGTCGATTGCTCCTTGGCTCCCTGGCCCCTCTTCCTCCCTCCTCTTTCTTTCCCCCTTCCTCCCCCTCCAACCCCCGGGGGCGCTTGTATGGGAGGCACCTGCAGCACGGGCAGCCGTGGAGGCTCCCCCGACACAAGGCGCTGGTACCTGAGCCCTTGACTGGTAATGCACCATAAACAGACTCCTTTCAGGCCCTTTCATATCGAGATCGCGGAGGTCACCGTGTGTACAAACCCCTCTGTGTCCGCCACGTCTCCTCGGGCCCCGGGTGCCCAGGCAGCAAGCTGCAGAGCACGCCAATCCATGGGAATCCTACCACTTGTGCTCTGGCGAGGCGGGGGAAGAGGGAGGGGGCGAGGGCGAAGGGAGGGAGGAGAGATGAAGAAGCCCTGTCTGGGGAACGGGGACAGAATGGGGGGGGTGGACCACCCCATCCCTCCCTCCTCTCCCTCCCTCCTCCTCTCACCCTCTCCTACCTCCCCTCACCCCTCCCCACTCCCGCCTGCCCCACTCTCTTAGTCACCGTCTCAGAGTCACCGCTTTCAGAGAAAGCGCGAACAAGTGTAACAAATGAGGTGCCAACGCCCTCCAGACACTCGAGCAAATCAAATTATCTCGCAGTGGAGAAGCTGCCTCCCCCGCCACGGCCACCTTACATTTTCCCCCAAAAGGTATAATTTAGACATCTGCACTCAGATCAACTGCGTCTCTCAGACCCGCAGCTTCTGGCCCAGGCCAGAGTCATGCTTTCCCTCCCCCAGGACAAGCGTGTGTGTGCTTGTGCGCGCGCCTGTGTGTGTTTACGCGCGTCCATTGCCATAGACAAGTTTATTTTGTGTGGGCCAGAGCAGAGCGAAAGGCTCGGCTAGTGAGGTGTGTGTGCTCCTCATATTACATCTTGGATGGTATACCATCCCTACCAGGCTGGGGGAGGGGACAGCCTACAGGCAGCCCAAGGTGGGAATCAGATGGCAGGGACCCTCCGAACAGGTGGAACAGAAACCAAAAAAGAGGTCGAGATTGGAGAGGAAGGATGTGTTGGAGCTAACAGTGGCCATTCATTGGAAAGAAAATGTCAGTACGCTAAAGTAAGCTGTTCCGAAGTAGTTCCTCTGAACTGGGGAAAACGCATTGCTCACAGTGCGCCCGGGACTTGGGAATTCTGAACCAGGATCGTTTTCCTTTGGTGGAATTATTTTGCGGAAGGAGGGGAGGATAAATAGATAAAGCTGTGTGTAGTGTGTGTGTGTGTGTGTGTGTGTGTGTGTGACAAAGAGAGAAAGAGAGAGAGAGAAAAAGAAGAGAAGAGAGGAGGAAAGGAGAGGAGAGGAGAGGAGAGGAGAGGAGAGGAGAGGAGAGGAGAGAGGGAGGGAAGGAGAGGGGGAGAGAGAAAAACGATCTATCTACCTGTTTTTCTCGATAATCCCATTTGTGGGAGCTTGCACTTGAACTGCCATAATTTTCTCCGCGTGGAAAAAGAGAAAGATAAAGAGTCTGAGGTTGGTGGGGATCTATCAGAAGAGAGTTACCCCCTTTCGGAGAGCGATTCCAGAAAAAGATAAGGGACATCAGGTCAGCCTCTCACTTCAGAGGAGACAACCGGTTTAGAAACCGGGCGCGTGCTAGCTGACCTCCTCGAATTTAAATCTATCCTGGCTCCTATAGTTATTCTTTGTGAATGTCAGCGTTAGAAGACACTTTAGGGACCATCTACTCCACCTCTCTCGCCTCCTTTGGCCGAGGAGAAAAACTGAAATTCTCTGAGTTAACTATCCCAAAATCCCGCAGTTTACTAAATAGTATGAGAATTCAAATTCGAACCCACGGCCCTTGACTCCAGGGGTAGGTCCCTGAATGTAGCTTCCGTAGTATTTAGGGAGCTGGAGGACCTCTTTCTTCTCTCCACTTTCTGTGTCCGCGCGGAGCTGAAGCGGGAAAGGGGAAGCAGCAGCCAGTTTGGACAAGGTCCCGTGCGCTGAGGGCGCGGGGCCGGCGTCTCCTGCGCCTTGCAAGGCTCCCAGGCCGCCGGTTCTCTAGTGGAGAGCTCCCCCTCTCGGCGTCTGCGGGGAGCTGAGTTACCTGGGAGAATTTGGCTTTTGTAAGGGGGGTGGGGGGAGGATTCCCGGGTCCCCTGACCATTGAATTGAACGCCTGCCTTTTTAAGAGACAGGAAGCCATCCATCCAAACAGGGGGTGTCGCCCGTGGTCCCGCAGAATAATGAGCCCCATTCTTGCGCCTTTTACAGACACCATAGCACAGCAAGAAGTGAACAGCGTCGGCTGAATGTGGGGGAGAGGGGAGGGGAGCGTGTTCAAAAGGCGACACCTGCAAGGGCTGCCGGTTGTGAATTGAATGGCTTCAAGAGGCGAGCGTGCCAGTACCTGAGCGCTTTTCTCAGCCGGGAGACATTAGTGTCAGGATCTCTTAGGTCATTCTGCTTGGGAAAAGGAGGGGCGGGGGGCATGCGGGGAGCAACGGAACGGGCGCGGGGGAGGCCGCCCCTCCGAACAAACCCGGCAGCTCGCCGTTTGTCTGAATGCTCCAAGCTGCAGTACGGGGCAATCCATGGGAATCTCGCCACTTGTGCTCCTCCAAGTCAGGAGGGGGCTGTACTTCCCTTTCAGAAAGAGACACAATTAAGCAAAATGCTCAATGAACATTATAAATGATGTGCAATCGCTCTGGAGATTGCCTGGCAAATCAAATTATATGGTCACTCGCGGACGATTTCCATGTGCTTTTAAAACTTAAGACAGGTATTTTGCAGATTCTTTAAAAAAAAAAAAAAAAGACCCGAGGGCGCCCAGAGATCCTGGAAAATGCTACTGAAAGAGGTCGTGTTGAATATTCACATGTCTCCTTTTGTTAGCTACTGAATTTCACAATGGGCATCAAAGACACATTTTTTACTGTCTTATAAACTGCAGAAGAAGGCGCCGTGCTAGCCACACCAGAAGTTTGCATCTATTACCATTCACAATTACTGTGGGACTCTCCTTTTTACTGGTCTTTCTGCCTCCTAGCCCTAAAGATGCTAAAATTCTCCTTAGAATACATGAATTGAAGTCTACCATCCTTCAGATCAGGCAGAGTAAGCCTGAGGATCCTGGACTAGGTGCGAGGTCCTACTAACTGGAACTGACTTTCTTAAAGTTTGTTTGATGGAGAGTTTGGAAAAGGCCCCAGGACTCTACCCGGTTCCTAGCTCTGGCTGAGGCTGGAGTGGGAGAGGCCTTCTCCTTCCTCCAGGCTTTTCTCGGTCTCCATTAAAGAACTAGTTAAAGGGAGACCAAATGTCAAGCAGAGAAGTCTTAAGGTTTCTAAAGAGCGTTGAGGCTGGATTAGGAGTTGGAGCCTCCTTCCTGGTCAGCGTTTCAAAGCTACTTCTCCATAGGATTCAGTGGCTGTGGAGGAAAAGAAGGGCACTTCTTTCCTCCACGAGAAGACATTTCTAGGGGCGGGGGAAGGGAGGCCTACAGGGCTGCGGACCGTGGACACGTTCGGCTCCCACAGTGAATCAGTCTAGCGCTTTCGGGGCTGCGCTTCCCTCTGGAGAGATGCTGCAGCTGGAATCACTGGAGTCGCGCCGGCCCCTGCTGAGACCAGAAGCCGGGCAGGAGGCAAGAAGCTGCCACTAGAGAAACATGCAAGCTGATTCGGGTTTTGTTTTTTCGGGGGGGGGGTGTTTGTGTGTATGTGTGTGTGTGTGTGTGTGTGTGTGTGCGTGCTTAAAGAAGCAAGTAACAAGCAAGCCAAAAACAACAACAAACCAAGTCCCGCTTATGTTGGGGAGAGCGAGGGGAGAGGAACGTTTGTGGTCCTGAGATGTGTAGGTTTACTGGGAGAAGCAACAGCCTAAGATTCAAGTGAGCTGGCTTTTTAATTGTTTTGCCCCTAATTCTCAGTGGTATAGTGGGCAAGTCATTTTATCTTTCCATATCTCAATAAATAAGTGAAAATTATACTTGCCCTAACTACCATACAAGTTTATTGTGAGAAGTCAATAAGAATTGAATTGTGAAAATTGAATAATCTATTGCTAGAGTTAATGATACTTTTATAATATTTAAAAGATCTTTAAAGCCCAGTCATTAATTAACAGTATGAAAAAGATAGGTCTATTCTCTTTTCTTGGAAGCCAAAAACCCAGACAGCTTGGGCTCCAGTAATTTTTCCCTTCTTGCCTACAATTCTGTTTCCTCATTGTTTTGGTGTGGGGCTAGGAGAGAAAGCTTCTCAGCTTTGCAAGAACAAAGGTCTTTTCTAGAGGACAGTCAGTCAGAAGACAAAAACATAGAAAAACCCAGGCAGATTTTTAAATTCTCTCATCATTTGTCCACAAGGACAATTATGGACATGCCTTGTAATATGACTTTGCAGCTTCCCAAGGTTGATGATGACATTTTATAAAGAGACAGATTTTTTTTAACAAAACATTGTTTACTAAAGAAAAGCTAAATATTAATGGAGTATAGAAGTGAATATAAAACTGTTACTTCTGATAATCCAATACTTAATTCTCTTTAGGTCTCTAGAGGAGTTCATCTTTAAAGATATCTGTTCAGATTAGAGAACCACTGAGTCCTAAGGAAATAAAGTCTAAGATACTTAAAAAAAATCTGACAAGCACATGAATCAAAAGACAAGAAAAAATTTGAAAAGGAGGCTAGCTGAACATGAAAATATGGTATAGTGGAATGAACTCTAGATTTGTAGTCAAAAGAACTGGGTTCAAAACCTGCTCTGTCACTTATTATAGCTGTGAACTAAAGCAAGCCATTACTTTCTCATGAACCTCAGTTTCTTAATTTGTAAAATGAAGGGATTGGATAAGGTGGTCTCTGAGGTCCCTTTCATATCTATCTATATGCTCCTATATCAGACATAGTTTTAGCTAACCTATCAAGTTAGGGCCACAAAATTGAATTACTACAAGCCTTTCTTGCAAAGTTGAGTAAATATCTGAAGCCTGGGACCTCAGGTATGATAACAGGATCAACATGAAGACCAGACATTGTTTATTTAGAAGCTTTTGCTAAGATATATTAGATTTCTGAGTGGGACAGTGGCAATAAGACATTCAGAACCTGAAAAATACCAGGAAACTATAATAGAGACTTTTTATATACTTTTAATATATATTTTCATCTCTATTTCTGAGACTGGGGGCAAAGTATATATCTATAACCTCACTAGGTTAACATTTTGTGCTCTGGCCATGGTGCTGAAGGTGAAAATGCCTAAGGGTAAAGAATATTATGGAGGATGCAGCTCTGAACTATAACTTTCTAAAATTATGAAAAAGAAATAAGATGAATTAACTCTCTAAACTTGGCAGGTTGATGCTTTTCTGGCCTCGTCATGAAGGTCTCTTTTCTTCAAGCCTTTTCACATTTACCCAGTTGTAAGTGATAAAACATCAGCAGTAGTTACATTGCCAAGGTGGACTTGTGGAAAAAGTATTGAACTTTGTATTGAAGTTGGAAAACCTGTCTTCTAATTTCTACTCTATCCCTGGATAGATGAGCAAACCTCAGTTCAGTCATATGTAAAATGGTGATACTAGTACTTGCTCTCTCCACCTCACAAGCTTGTTGGGAACTCAAGAGAAATAATTATATGTCAAAAAATCTCCTTTTTATATCAATTATTGTCACAATGGGGAACCTCGATTACTTTCAATTTTTGTTTCACGCAAGTGAGTTTCACTCACTATTCTGGAAAATTCTAGACAAATTAATATTTATCAAGGCAGAGGAGAGAGTGATAGATTTTAAAGTAGTAACCCACTTTCAGAAACTAGCTAGATTTACTAGCTGTCATCTTGGATAAATCATATAATTTCCATAGGTCTCATTTCACTTATCTATAAGATAAGCTGCTTACACAGATGATCTCTAAGGTCTTTTCAAGACCTAAAGTCCTTAAAACTGTGAACTAGAGGTCTATAAAATAACCTAATACCTGATAGTATTTAGATGTTAAGTTGACTCTGAGTCTGAATCTTAACTTTAGTAAATAATATTGGAGGAGTAAATCAAAAGAGGTCAATGATAAGATCATTTCTAAAATGAAAAATTAAAAAATAGATAAGGTTTACTTTCATACCTTTGATACTATATATCCCTGTTTCACTTCCACCTTTTATCTTAGGTGAACAATACTTTCTTCCTGCCCCCCTGTAACACCTTTACTGAACCTGGATCTCTGGAAGGTATGTTTTTTTTTTTTTGACTTTGTCACTCTATCACCTATCTAAATACTTTTCTACTTAATGGTGACTTCTATTATTTCCAGGATAAAATATGAAATTCTTTGTGGGCATTTAAACTAGGCACAGCCTAATTCTACTTATCTTTTTAGTCTTTTTACATTCTATTGCCTTATTCAGATCTACAATCCATCAAAATTGACCTTTCTGTTTCTCAAATGTGACAATGCTTTTGCTGTCTCTGTGTCTTTTCACTAGCTCTCTCTCTTATTTGGAATAATCATCTCTCTCTCCTCTCACATCTGCTTCTTGGCTTCTTTTTATTTCTTCAAAACTCAATTCAAATCCCACCTTCTTCAAGAAGCCTTTTTTAGGCCCTTTCCCAATGCTCCTCTATCCTGCTAGTGCATTTGCTCTGAGATCACCTTCCATATATCTTGAATGTATATTTCTTGAATGTACAATTTTATTTTGTTGCTTGACCATTAGAATGTTAACTCCTTGGGCTTGAACTGTATTTTTGCCTTCCTCTGTAACTCTCAGATTTAACATAGTGCTTGACTTTCATTTACTTATGACCCCCATCAAAACTAGCTTAAATTCAAGACACAATCTAAGTCAATATCTATTCGAGTCCTCAGCTAACACATGCTCACTGATATTTCTCATTTACAGGACCAACCAGAGAACATATTAGGAAAAAAAACCAAAAGTCAGTTAATTAAACAGCAGAGAAAGATAAATAACAAGGGAAATTTCACCATGCATAGCAGAGTTCAGTTCCCTGAAACTTCACACATGAGCAGTAGGTGAGAAAAAACATTTTGTCAGGTAACCCACATGGATGAGAGAACATGCAGATATAAACTCCTGAAGCCAAGTCCCAGGGGGAATACCTCTTTGTCTTGGTTGCTGGCACAGTGCTTCGAGTTACTGGCATCTTCTGCTAGGTCAGTGATGTCAAACTCAAATAAAAACAGAAGACAGTAAATCATACATAAGGATCCCTGCAAACCACATATTGACTTGATTTTAAACATACTATTATTTATATTTGATTGTATTTTATTTAATTTTGTTATATATTTCCCAATAACATTTTAATCTGATCAAAGCAATAGTTGGGAGCGTTGCAGGCTGACTCTGTGTCACATCTGATACATCTGTCCATGGTTATCATTTATGATAAACTGCCAACTTTCTGCTCTTCTAGACATCTGTTTCTTATCTTTGAGTGTCCACAAAGAACTGCTTCCTGTTGGTCTTATGTTTGTCTCCATTGCTCCCAGCAGCTATGGCTGCTGCTGTTGTTGTTTGCCCTTTATTTTCAAAGATGATCATAACATTAGGGAGCAGATTCCATGACATGCAAGTGAATTGGACTTCAGTGAGTCTTGGTTATGCAAATTCACTAGCCTTACTTTCTCCTCCAGAGCCATCTGGATCCAGGAGCCAGATACAGGATGACTGGAGATGGTCTTCTATGCAATAGGAAACTTGGGTCTTTTTAAAACTATGGTCTTCAACAAGTCTCAGTTTGACTGAGGGAACAGTCCAATTGGTGATTAAGGCTAGGTAAGAAATGAGGCAGAGAATGGCCTGTTTTACCTAGTAAAAAAAACTGGGAGGGAAAGACTCTCAGGGTTTCTGGCCCAAACAGAAACAATATTTACATTCATTCTGAGTCCAAATTGCAATCAAGTGGGGCTTGGCCTAGGACCTGTTGTTGGCTAATCAATGAGAGCCAGAGCCATATGGGTTTAAGACGTGGTCCTTGAAAAAGAAATCTATCCATAAGCCCCAAGATGTCTTTCTGAGTTTTCAGCAGTCAAAATATACATTACTTTGTGCATAGCACCTGCATCCCATCTCTTAGGCTTCTATTGATTCTACTTTTTATTCTGCCTTTAATCCTTGAGGAAGAGGGATTATAGCTCTCCTACTTCCAGATATTTCACCTCTATTACAAATCAGATCTACAGCCACACCTAACTCCCTAGCCAAAAGGTTGAGCCTTAAATTAGGGCTGTCATTTGGAGTCATTGCTTCTCAATGAACTGCCATTCATTAAGCTCAATCTAATATTTGACTTTTCAAGGGTTCATTCCTTTAAATCCCTACCCTAGCCTAGTTTGTACCTATCATCTTAGGAACTTTGTTTAGCAAGATAGAAGATGTGGAGTAGAATGGCCTTTGTCCTACTTTGCTGTACAAATCAAACTTATTCCTCTTCCTGAAGACAGAATGCATGAGTGAAAAAGCATAAAGTGCTTATTATTTGCAATGGGGATACAAATGAAAAATTCAATGATCCCTAGCTTAAGGAACTTGCATTTTAATAAGTGATAAACAGGTATAAGATTAATGAGAGAGAAACATATGCAGAGAAAATTGTGTATAGAAATGAAGACTAGAAATTCCAAGAAAAATCCCTCTTTCCCACAGTTTCATCAGACTATTTTCACTAGGGTGGGTTGAAACTTTTACTTAGTGTAAGAAATTGAGCCTGCCATTTTCCTGAAACTATAAGAAACTTGGATGGGTAGGAAGGGAGGAGAAGATAGGGGAAATAATAGAATGCCACATTAAGCAATATTAAATCCCTTTGATACTACCTCCAAGCTCAAATTCAGGGACAAAGAGAAGTAAGTACTTTCTGATGCCCTTCTTAAGTTAGGAAGGGGAAAATTCTCATCTCAAATTTACTTCTGCTCTTCAGTTTTATATATGTATCAAGTATTTCTGTATTCCTTATCCTAGAGTCATATGACTCTCTCTCTCTCAGTGTTTTAAGGGTATTTTGAGGGGTTGATATATGTCTCTCCCTAATGTTATCAGCTCAACTCTCCACCATTGACTCTATCATAATTCTGTGGCTTATTCTTCTGACTTTCAAAATTAATTGTAACCCAAATTCCCTCCTTTAAAAAGAAATAACAACTGTTAAGGAAAAGGACCAAGATCCATTTTCATGGGACCACATGTTGGCCTATAAGAGGAAGGGTTTAACGCCCACCTTCTTGAAGCATTGTATCTCATAATGTACCATTAGGGAAAGAATCAAAACCAAAAGAACAACTCCAAACAATAGACAAAGAGCTAAACCACTCAAGGCATCCTCATTCTATAACAAAGGCATGTTTTGGAGATATTGGGTTCAGTTTCAAATCACAGCAGTAAAGAAAATGTCTCAAGAAACACAATTGTTTTGTTTCCTAGTGTATATAAATATTATGTGTATCTATTAATTATACAATAGTATCTATATCTTAAAATACAAAATGCTAACCATCATCTGATCCTTCAGCAAGTTGGAAGGTTTGCTTCAGTTGTTGATGGCTGCTAACTGATCAGGGTGGTGGTTGCTGAAGACTGGGGTGGCTGTGTCAATTTCTTAAAATAAGAAAATAATGACATTTTCCACATCAATTGGTTTTTCCTTTCATTTGGATACTTAGAAGCCATTATAAGGTTTTTAATCAGCTTAGAAGCCATTTCAAAATTATTAATTGGCCTAATTTTAATATGGTTGTGTCTCAGGGAATAGGGAGGTCTGAGAACAGGGATGGAGACAGGGAATGCTGGTAAATGGACCAGTCAAAACATGTATAGTATTTATTGAACTTATGTCTAATGTAGGCATGGTTCATTTTGCCCCAAAAGAATTATAGTAGTAAAATCACTGTGAGAAATAACTCCATTGGACTTGGGAAAGATGAAGTTAAAAATTATTAATTATGAAACCACAGAAGTGGGTATCCTATAGAATAGGAATTGGAATCAATAGACATATATTTTTTTATTCTCTCCTGTTTTTCCCATTGATTGAATAGGACAAGGTCACAACCTATTGGAAATACCCAATCCCCTACTTGAATGTGAATCTCCACCCCTGATTGCATTTTTCCTTGGAGTTCACCTTATTTGGACATAGTTCAATTCTTCCCCTGATTCCCTATTGACTAAGAACTACAAAGGTTTCAGCCTATCTGGAGAGTTTAATTCTCCCATCTATCTCCAATTTCCTTTTCTAGCCATAATATCTCTCTCATATCTCCCTCTTTATGCAGCTATACTCGAAGTGGCTAGGCAATATATTGAATAAAGACTTAGACTTGAGGTCAAGAAGCCATAAGCTCAGAATCTTGCCTCAGACTCCATAACTTTGGATATGTCATTTAACCTTTTTCATCCTCATCTTTCTTTTCTGTAAAGTGAAAATAATAATAGCACCTATTTGAAGAGGTCATTGTGAAGATCAAATGAGATAATGTCTGTAAAATGTCTTACAAATCTTCAAGTACTACATAAATATTAACGGTTATTATTATCCCCTCCTGCAATTCATTGGTAATATGTTGGAGCTTTCCAATATCCAACTACTTGAAAAATCAAAATTAAAGAGTAGTAATTAATGACAGTATCAATTGGAAAGAAGTCTCTGGGACCACAGGGAATGATACTAAGATATGTATGTTTAAATATTTTTAACTAATGAATTGGATAAAGTGTGGCTAGCATGTTTATCAAATAGGACAATGACATAAAAATGGAGGAGAAACTACATTTTGCAATGCAAAAATGTGATCTAACAAGATATTGGCAAGTTGCACAAAGAGGTACATTTAAGATAAAATTAATAGGGATATTTTTACATTTAAGTAAAGCCAATCCAAACTCACAAGTACAAAATGAGAAGAGACATGGCTAGATGTTAACTCATTTGAAAAAGAAGATCCTAAAGTCTTAGGGGGTATTGCAAATTTGAAATAAGTGGGGAATATGATGTGGAATCCAAAAACCCACTGCAATCATTAAGAGAGGCTTTGATGAGATCCTGAGTAGCTTCGTGCAGTTGGCAGAGAGACTGAAACCTTGATAAAATTGCTCCTTGGGGAAGGCAGGAAAGGGTACTAATAGCAGTTAGTTTAGCCCCATGGTTTTACCCAATGTGGTGGTCATGGTTTGGTCCACCTTGCTATGTCTGCTCAGAAATCTGAGTTATGTAAAACCCCTGAGGTTGAATTTCTCCTATTAATCTGTCCATAGCTCATGCCATCTTTGCTGAATCCCTTTTGGAATTGTAGTCCACCTCGATACTCTGCTATGTGGTATCTTTCCCCTCATCCTTCCCACCATGCCATGTGATGTCTCTCCTTTAATTCCTCACATGGTTCATGGTGTCTTTCTCATATCTTTGTTATAGCTGTAAGCTAACTATAGTTATAGTTAAGTAAGTCTTTTAGGGTGCTAAACTCCTCTGTTGATTTAGCCTGCCAGCTTAGGCACCTGCAATCTCATGGAGTGTTCCCTTTCTCGTGGCTAATTGTGGGTTCCACTAGAGAACTTGTCTTTTCTATTATTGTCAAAACCCCTTTCCTTGCTAACTCTCTCAACTCTATTTCATATTTACTATTCCTGATGCCTATTGTATTTCTTCATTTTTTTTCTGTAATCTCCTTTCCTAAATAAACCTACCTTTTGTCAAAAAGAATGACCATTGTGAATT
>JAJPUD010006161.1:121827-137400 GCA_023553655.1 Myrmecobius fasciatus
TCTGAGAAGATAGAGGAAAGAACCCAAGATGTGAAAGAGCCTGAAGAGCATGCTGATCTTCAGGTAAAGGAAATGAGAATGTTTAGCCTGGAGAAGAGAACTATTGAGGCTAAGGGGATGGATGTTATCTTCAAACTTTTGGAGGACAGTCATAGGGAAGAGGGACTAGATTTGTATTGTTTGGTTGAAGAGGGTTGAATGAGGAGCAGTTGGTGGGAGTTACAGAGGCAAATTCAAGTTTTACAAAAGGGAAAATTTCTTGACAATTAGAGCTGGCTCAATATAGAATGGTTTGTCTTGGGGAGTCAGTAGTTCCTCACTGGAGTTATTCAAGAAAAGACTGGATAAGCACTTGTCAGGAATTATTGAGGGAATACTTTGTTGTGGATTGGACAAGATGACCCTTGTTCTCCCTTATCCCTTGGGGAGATCTTGCAATTCTAGGAATCTTAAAAAATGAAACCCACTTTTTGATATTCCTTTGGTACTTCAGTAATTAAACCCTCCTTGAAGGACCCACAGCCTTAGATCGAGATCTGCTTCATAGTCAATAACATTAGTGCTTTAACTAGGGAATCTTTATTCCATTCTGTTCTGAAAATACTAACTGTAGTGGGAATGACCCCACCAACTCTTTCCATTAAAAAATATGCCAGCTTATCTCATTTCCTGAGATAAAGGTTGCTGCTGAATGCTCTTCTTGAGTGCTCTTGGCAGCAATCCAGAAGGGCTTAATTTCAGCTAGGGACATGGAAGATACCGGAAATTAACATATTAATTATAACCAAAAAAAAGAGAGACTGAAAGGAGAGCTGGGTAGGTGATGATTTCTACTAGCACTTCACCTACATTTACAAGGGAGATTCACCCACATTTGCAATTGGGTCTCCTCTCTATTAACTAAACAATGTGGAGGCATCGGTAGCTTTGCATACATTTGTCCTGTTCCCCCAATTGTCAGTGCTGGCCAGACGGGAGTTGGGTTTTTAACTATGTTCATTAAAAAATGGCAGTTCCCAGGAGCTCCAGGCAGAATTGCCCTGGGGGCCACCTGGCCTCATTCTTGGATTTAGTTCTTGGGGCTGTTCTTTTGTCCTTGCATGCTGTTGTTTGGGTGGGGCTACACCTGTTCATTGGGAATCCCTGACACTGAGGCGGTCACAGTTCAGCAATTTGAAGTCCTCCCTGTCATGAGATGAGAGAGATGCCTCAGAATTAGCCCTCTTTTTTTGTACATGTGGATCGGGTAGAAAAACTGCTCTACTAGGAACTTTAAAAAATTGTTTTTGGATCATGGACTCCTTAGAAAAACATCTTTAAATATACAAAGCAAAATATATACTATTGCAAAACAAGGCAGATCTGCTTTAGATCAAGATCTACTTCATAGCTAATGAAACAACAACCATAAAACCTTCACATACACACACATAATACCCAACTCTATTGAAATAGTTATTAAAACATGAAAATAAAGTTCATGCACGCTAGGTTTCAGAAATCCTACTCTTCCCCATGATGTCATATCTATTATTTCTATAATGAACCCAGCTATCCATGACCCTTTATCCCACACACTGCCCCAAAACACTTAAAGTCTGTTACACAGAGATACTCTGACAAAGATATAAACTATCTCTAACTGTTATATACTTGCTTCATGTTTTGAGCAGTTTAGTATACTTGGAAGAGGGATTGATTTCAGATCTGGAAGACCTGAATTCAAATTTTACTTCAATCATTTACTAGCTGTGTAATCTTGGGCAAGTCATAATCTTGGGGAAGTCATATTCTTCCTTAGCCTTAGTTTCCTCAGCTGCCAAATGGGGATAATGCACCAGCCTCGAAGAGTTGTTGTGAAGGTATAATAAAGTTGTTTCTGTTAATTCTAAAGAGTTATAAAAAAGCTATTGGTGTTATGTAATAGTTTCTTAGCTATACTATAAATTTCCTGAGGACAGAAATCATGTCTTAAGCCTGCTTTCCTACTTAAATCCTATAACTCTCAGCATAGTGTTTAAATAGATAGATAGATAGAGATATATGTAGTGCTGAATAAGACTTTGTTGGTTCGTTAATTTACCTCAGCTAAATGGTAATAGAACATGTGAAAATAATTACTGGCATATCAAGAATTCATCTCACAAAGAAGCTGAACTTCTGAATAACAGATATAGATTGAAAAGGAAAAAAAATAGTCCAATTGATGAATTTAAATATTGACCATCCATTACCTGGAGCTGGTTATTTAACAAAGTCAACAGAGGTAACAGGAAATAGTCTCTAATCCTTTCTACAGAAGCCTTAAAAGATTATTCGGTTTTGGTTCAAGCTCTCTAGTAGTGATTTTCTTTGCTTGAATGTGGTGGGGTAGGAGGAAAAGCAGTCAAATGACCTTGTAGAAAATGGATGTTATCAGATGTGACATGACTCCTTGTAGCCTACTTTTCCTCATATTATTTGTTTCAAAACAAACAAGCCAATCTTATTTTTTTTTCAAAATAGGTATTTGTGAATTCTCTTGTCTTTTATTTTGATATTTTTCTCACTTAATTTTGGCTCCTTAATTTTTGCCACTCAGATTTTAGTTCTTACTTGATTGTATTATTGAAATATTAGTGATTTTCATTGCTTGAATTGAGATTGATTTTGACCTCATCTTGGTTGAAACCTTCCAATATTTCTCCAAGAGGTTGTGCTCTTTTCCTCTGAACTCTATGACATATTCTTTATACTTCACTGATAGCAGACTATTAGTTTCTTGGGAAGAGGAACCACAGCCTTATTCATCTTTATATCTCTAGCCGTAGAGTCTTGTATATGACTAACTATAATAACCATTTCTCTATACACATTTGCATGAGTTATCCCATGGAGACACAAGGCAGGTCTAAACAGGCTACAATGCATTACAATTAGGGAATTATTTAGGAGAAACTATTTAAAGAATACCACTAGAGAAATATGTGTACTTGGAGGAATGATGGAATAGTCATGATAACCAATGGACAGTCTATGTGAGCTATTGGTACCCATATAGTACCCTTAAGGAACGATCCCAATTCATCAAATGGACCCCTTCAGATGAATTTATAAAGATATTATGAGAAAAAGATACTCATGAATGAGTTATAATTTTCACTGTGGGAGGAAATATACATATCAATGAAATCACAAATACATTAGAGTATTTGGGGTCAATGAATGAATGAATTATTGAATACATATTATTCTCAAGGAATGAACTTGGTTACTGTGGGATAAATAATTTTTATTGGATGATATTCTTAACTTCATCCAGAAAGGCTAGATTTACCTTGTTTGTAAAAACCCATCTGATATCTACCCTCCTCACTTCCCATCTCTGGTCCCCAGCATATGATATCTATTTACCTTTCAGAAGAAGGGGCAGCAAGCTTTTCTCTCTCAGAATTTTGGATATGTATCATTGAGGAGCAAAGAGCTTTCATCGAAGCTAAAACAAACTCCAGGATTGTTGGAGGGGAACAAAGAAAATAAGCTTAAAGTCTAACCTTAAGCTTATTAGCACTGCTGCTGGGACCCTGTCCCAGTCATGCTCAGTTAATTTCTAACTCATTTCATACTCTTGATTTATCCACCTCCATCTTGGAGATAACTCTGCCCAGGGTTTATGTCCTCCTTTCTTGATTGGTGATTCTATAACCTGAACTACCAGTATTTTTGTCAAGAAAACCCCAAATGGGATTACAAAGAATCAGATGTGACTGAACAACAAGAAGCAGTTCATGACTGTGTTCAGCCATATTCACTTCACTACCAGCTCAGCATTCATTTTTCCATCTCCTCAACAGCAGCCTTGCTCTCCAACAGTACTTGGTCCTTCAACCTTCAACCTTCAGGCTCCTCTTGACTTTCCTTATTTGGATATAAATTCCTCCAGGATATAAACTGTCTTGTTCATTGTATTTATCTACCCAACACATAATACGGTGCCTTGCACTTAATCGGGGCTTAAGAAATCCTTTATTTATCTACCTTTGTTAGGGGCAGCTGTTTGGTACAGTGGATAGAACACTGACCTTGGGAACGGGAAGACTCATCTTCCTGAGTTCAAATCTGGCTTCACATACTTACTAATTGTGTGGCCTTAGACATTTGTCTCAGTTTTCTTGACTGTAAAATGTCCTGGAGAAGGAAATGACAAACCATTGTAATATCTTTGTCAAGGAAACACCAAATGGGGTCATGAAATGACCAAACATTTATCTAATTATTTATCTCTTCTGATATTTAAAATATTTATTATCAAAAACTAATTATTTGTGATTTCAATTTATATGTCTCTCTCCCCTCTCTAACACTAATATTTTAGCTGTGATTATTTTCCCTTTATCATTTCTATTTTCTAATGAGTCACTATTGTAAAGACTGCCAACATGAAATGAAGAGGTGATTAGAATGGCAAAGAATCAACCTCTATTAAAATGCATCTTTTCTGATTTCTTTTTTTGTACAGATTATTAATAAACAATGTAAAGTTCTTTTCTGTTTTTCTTGGAAAGTAGCAGGGCAAATCTGGGAGTCTGATTCAGGTATATAACATTGTCTTAAGCCTAACCTCTTCTGTGTGAAGATCCCCAAATAAACCTCATGTTTTCTGGGTTCAGAACAGAAGGTTAATTCCTAGCTTTTTGCAAGAAGCCATTAAGATGTCCAGAAAATAAAAATTTAAATATAAACTAATATTTTAAAAGCCACAATTATAATGTCTGTCATTTCTGGTGTGGAGAAGCTTAGGAGTCTGATGTAGAACCAGATTTATTCACTTTAAGATGATAATTTCAAAAGATGGAGAAGGAAAGTCTCCATCAGTGATTGGTTGTGGTAGTATTGGTGGTAGTGCTGGTAGTAGTAATAGTAGTAGTAGTAATAGTGGTAGTGGTGATGTGGCTGATGTAGACATTGCACCAGTTGTAAGGATTTGGTCATGTGAAGAATTCACAAGGGCCATTTTATTTGGCAAAAAGTAGGTTTATTTAGGAGAAGAGGTTACAGGCAAAATGAAGAGATATAATACAAACCAAGAGTGTTAAATATGAAATAGAGTTGGGAGAGTATAGAAAGTGGTTTTTAATAATTAGTAATGGAAAGAGCAAGTTCCCTAGTAGGACCTGCCATTTACTGAGAGAAAGGAAATATCACATAGGGTTGGGCCATGCCCTTAGTTGGCGGGCTAAATCCTGAAAGAGACTTCGTACCCTAAAAGAGTTCGCTGTAAGGAGAAGTGAGGTTGAAAAGAATAATGGCGTTAGGAGAGATACCACATGGCATGGGGAAGGAGTTAGGAGAAAGACACCACAAGGCAGAATTCCTGTGGTGGACTGATCCTAAGGAGGGCAGTAAAAATAACACAGGTCATAGGTAGATTTATAGAGGAAGTTTAGCCTCATGGACTTGACATAACTTGGATTTCTGACTGAATTACATACAAAGAGGATGGGATCATGTAACTAAACTTATCCTATCAGAGTCTTCTTCCTTCCTGTCCCAGGGAACAATTTGGATCAATATTTCAGGTTTTTTTTTTTTCTGCCCACCACACTCACCATTCCTGATCTCATCAGTGGTAGCAGTGGTAGTAGTGTTACTAGGAGGAGGAGGAGGAGTGGTGGTAGTAGTGGCGATAATAGTAGTAGGAGCAGTAAATTAATTCTTCTAAATGTGAGATAATTAAGTATTTTGCCCACCTCAAACTAATTTACCAAGGGAAATAACCTATTCAAATGGCAAGACCAAATTCAGAATCAATGGTGGACCTGTCAAGTGATTATCTTTTTTTTTTCTACAAGACAGTTAAATTATTTTCTCTTTACTGTCTTTTCTCCAGGTTTGTGAGGAAGAATAGGGATCCTTCAGTAGTCCATATTTCACAAATGAGAGAACAGAAAAACAAAGTTTTGACCTATTAGTAATCAAGGTCACAAAAGTGGACACTACCTGAGTCACAGTGAGAGTCCTCATTGTTGAGAGACTCATCTCAGTATCAGGAGTTTCTTCTGACATTGTCTAGTTTTGATTCAATGCTTTGTTTCTGGTCAGTGCCTAATGTCATAGCTGCTAGTGAGCAGCTTATACTAGCTCCCTTTTCTCTATAGTATTTCCCAATTAGATTAGGCTAGAGAAACCCAAGAGCAGAGGCTTCAATAATTCTAATACCCAATGAAGATCTAACAAAAATATATCAACTTTCTTTCTCTTTGGAAGCTTGGGCAGTACACAGTGCATCTAATCCAGCACTCTTATGTAAGATAAAGAAATGGAAGTCTAGATAAGTCCCAACTTGTTCAAGATCATTGAACCAGAGTTCTAGAATATTTGAACCCAGAACTTCTGACTCCAAAACTACATCTACATCTGGGGCTTTTGGTTCAGACTGCAATAGTCTCAGGAGAGGTGCAAGATTCTTAGACTCCATCACCCGAGGGCAAGTCTGCACCCCGATCACATTCATATTTTTCTCATCTCTTTGAAACAAGATGACCTCGTGTCAGACAGAAAACAAAATTAGTATCTATCATCCTTACTCTGAGGCTTGCCTTAACTAGATCAAGGGGGTTTTCTTTGGGTAATATTTATCTTGTAATATTTATCCTGTGGACATTATTTGGGTCCAATACGAAATCCAAGGTCAAAGTGTTTTTTTTTATTGTGATTTTGATATTCTCTACAAAGAGGGGAGTTTAGGGATAAGAAGGGTGTATGTAGTAGAAGATAGAGGGTAGAGATTAGGACTTCCCACTTGAGTCTCTTGAAACACTTTCCATAAAGTAGTTTCTTTCTCTGCTAGTTCTTATATATATATATATATACATATATATATGTGTGTGTGTGTATGTATATATATATGTATATATGTGTGTATATGTGTATATATATGTATATGTGTGTATGTATATATATATGTATATATATATACATATATATAATCTTCCACCACCTTTCTCTGTTTTCATTTACAAGTGTGTTTATTTTTTAAACTGATGTTGCCAAGTCAAAAGCGGACAAAGGTAGATTTTAAGTTTATTTGGTTTCTTTTTAGGAACCAGAAATTTTCTCTCAGGGAAAATAACCATAATATACCCTAAACTGTGGTAAAGGAAGAGCTCAGTTACTGAGGAAAATTCTAACTCTCTCACAGCATCTGAAAGGGCTGAATCTAAATGAATCTAAATCACTTTTTACCACAAAGCACTAAGAAGGAGGGGAGGGGGGAGAATTCATTAAGTGCCTATGTGCCAGACACTATGCAAAGTGCTTTACAATACTATTTCATTGCAACTTCACAGTAGCTCTGGGAGTTAGATGGTATTATTCCCATTTTATAGTTGAGGAAACTGAGGCAGGAGGAAGTTAAGTGATTTGCCAAGGATTACATAACTAGTAAGTGTCTAAGGTCAGATTTGAATTCAAGTCTACTTGACTTCAGGTTCAGCACCATATTACTTAGCTATTAGTACTATTATTTTCTTTCTAAATACCGATCACTTATATGCTGAGTCTGACAGTAAAGAAGAGGAAGCAACAGAGGTCTTTATGAGGACAAGTAACAAGATAATCAGAACTAATCTCTTAAGGATTGCCTTTTGAAACCTAACAAATATTGAGTGTTTTGATGTAAAGATGAATTAACTTGAATCTAGTTCTCTTTGCCCTGAAAAGTAATGGAGATTAATGGTGATATAAAATAGTGAGATAAGAACTTTCCATTTAAAAAAAAATCTTTGCTCTAGGAGATTTAAGTGATTCATTTTAATATTTCTACATCTGAATTCCGAGTAAAAGGATCAGTAGAGATGGCATTACTTTGAACAACATTAAGATGAATAAGCTTCATGTTTCTATGCTATTTCCTTTATGTCTAATAGTATATCTTATTGTACACTTTGGAAGGAGAATTTGAGATGTCACATTCTAGCAATTTCATTATTATTATTATTATTATTTTAAATCTGGCTTCTTTTGTGAGAATTTAATAAAAATTATCAAAGGACTTAGCCAAAGGGACAGTTGCCTTTAAGGGCGCTAAAGAAGTCTTTTGGCTCCCTCTGGTGTTGAATTACAGAATTACAAAATCATTTGCCTCTACATTCTTCTTGTACCTATTTGCACCTTTGTCATAAAACCTTAGAAAGAAACCCTAAAGATGGCCTGATCCAATTCCTCCCCACCTTCTTAATAGAAAATGAGCTTGAGGACACTGGGTCAGAAAACAAGACAATCATTTAGTCAATGATCATTTACTAAGCTTTTAAGATAGGTCAGTAACTGGGTATACAAAAATAACAAATAAAACAGTCCTCCTGCTGAGAGAGCTTCCTTTCTATTCTTGAAGACAACGTATATAAAATATAGAAACCAAATAAAGCACTAGCTATTGGGGAAGGGAGTGAATCAGGAAAGGTTTCATACTGAAGTGATGCTTAAACAGTGTTGAGAGGAGTTAAGGGTTTCTAAGAGGTGGAAAAAGTGAGAAAAGGCATCTTAGGCAAGGATGCAGCAAAGGCACATAGGTAGGAGAAGGAGTATGTGAGAAATAGTAAGAAGATCATTTTGGCTAGACTGGGGAGTATGTAAAGTATTGTTTAAAATGTAAAGACTTGGAGGAACTATTGTAATATAATGATTTATTTCATATTCATGCATGCCTAATCATAATAAAATATGGTCATATGATGTTTGAAAATACATATATTTACACACATATAAAATATATACAGAATAATTTGTCATTTGAAAACACTAAGTAAAATAAACCAATTTATGGAATTGTTCTCTATAAAATGAAACTACTAATTGCTTCCAGATTTATAAAGTGATAAAATCATTTAAGCTGGTTGTTTAGTCATAATATTTGCTATGTACAGTCACAGAATAATACAGAATTGGAAGAGAATTCAAAAAACAGCCCAAATTATATCCAGGTAGGATCCTTTCTACCACATCCTGAGTCTCTATCTGTTATCTTCTAGTGATAGGAAACCAATTACCTACTAAGGCTACTCATATCACTGTAGGACAATTCTGATTTTTAGGAAGTATTTCCTTATACTGACTTTGAATTTTCCTCTCTGCAACTACTTAAGAAAGAATTCTTAGGTCTTTCTTTTTAAGTCTAAGCAGAACAAGATTACCTGCTTCTTCTACATGACAGCTATCATGACCCCTCTAAATTGTCTCTTTAGTTCAGGTTAAGCATTCTGGATGCCTTTTTTAATAATAGTTTTTTTTTTCAAATGCACGCAAAGATAGTTTTCAACATTCACCTTTGCAAAACCTTGTGTTCTAATTTTTTCCTTCCTTAGATAACAAGCAAGATAAGTTATTTCCATATTCATCATACTGCAGAAGAAAAATCAGATCAAAAGGGATAAAATATGAGAGAAAAAAATAAGCAAACAACTACAACAAAGGTGAAAAAACTATGCTTTGATCCGTATTCAGTCCCCACAGTCCACCTTCTGGATTCAGATAGCTCTTTCCATCACAAATCTATTAGAATTGCCTTAAATCACCTCATTGTTGAAAAGATAGTTGATCATCATATAATCTTGTTGTTGCTATGTACAACGTTCTCTTGGTTCTACTCATTTAACTCAACATCAGTTCATGTAAGTCTTTCCTGGCTTTTCTGAAATCAGCCTGCTCTTTATTTCTTATAGAACAATAATATTCCATTACCTTCATATACCATAAATTATTTAACCATTTCCCAATTGAAGAACTCAGTTTCCCATTTCTTGCCACTACAAAAAGGGCTGCTACAAACATTTTTGCATATGTGGGTCCTTTCCCCCTTTTTATGATCTCTTTGGGATATAGACCTAATAGAGACATTGCTGGAGCAAAGGGCATGCAGTTTTACAGTCCTTTGGGCACAATTCCAAATTACTCTCCAGAATCACAATTCCACCAACAATGTATTAATGTCTGGGCACTTTTTTTAAAGCTCAAATGATCAATCATTTAGCATTGTCTTCAGAACCATCATTAATTTGATAACCTTCTCTGAAAGTACTCACAAAATGTGTCCCCTAGATAGGAACATAATATTCCTGGTCTAGCTTTACTTGGAGAGAGTAACCTGAGTTATATGCAAAAACATAGGATTTGGAGTCAGACAACCTGGCTTCAAATCCCAGCTTTGTTCCTTACTATCTGTGTGATTAAAGCAAATAACCAATTCTTCTATAAAATGAGTGAGTTACAACTTTGCTTGTAAATCTATAACCTATAACCTTTCTCATTCTAGATCTTGTCCAAGATTAGACAGAGTTAGTAATTGGGATGATTATTTACGTGGGGTTTAGCAACCTCAGACTGAGTCATCAAACTGAGCATCACAGGATTTTGGAATTGGAAGGGAACAAATCTTTATTAAGTATTCACAATGTACCAGGCACTGTGCTGAGTGCTTTACACATGCTATTTCACTTGATGTCATTTCAGTCCTGTGAGAAGTGCTATTATGATCTTTCATTTATAGAAGTGTGACTTATTCAAGGTCATACATAGATAGTAAGTGTCTCAGGCCAGATTTGATGTCCAATAGACATCTTAAACTTATGTCCAAAACAGGGCTCATTATCTTTCCCTTTAAACTTCTTCCTTTCTTGTTTTCCCTATTACTGTAGAAGGTAACACCATCCTTCCCAGTCCTTCAGGTTCACAATCTAGCTATCATCCAGGATTCTGGTATCTCTTAGCCAGACCCAAACTGCTGCCAAAGTCTGCTGATTTTGTATAATCTTTTTATCATTTTTCATATATGCCCACTCCCCTTCTGATACTGTCACCTCACTGGTACAGGTCCTCCTCACCTCACAATTGAATTACTACAATAACCTGCTGGGGAGTCTGATTGTCTGAAGTCTCTCCCCACTACATTCCATTTAGCCTAAAATGCAATTCTGATTATGTAACAACACACCCTTAAACTTTAATTGTATCCAGGAGCAAATATAAAATGTTCTTTTAGTGTTCAAAACGGTTACAGCCCCTTCCTACCTTTCCAGTCTTCTTACACTTTACTATCCCATACATATTTTTGAACTAGCCTCTTGACTATTCCACCACCAAGACACTTCATCTCTCAGTTCTAAGAACTAGCCTCTAGAAAGAGGCTATCTAGTTTCTCCTTGAAAACTTCAGTTAAGGGGAAATCACTACCTTCCAAGGTAGCCCATTTTTCTTTCAAATAGCCCTAATTGATAGGAGTTTTCCTGATATCTACTCTAAATTTGCCTCATTACCCTCTCATGCTCTCACCTGTGACTATAAGAAGTTGTAGCATCCACAGCAGATTCATTGGTAAAACCGTTTCAGCAGATGAGCTAAACCAAGCTGAGGATAATCAATACATTTCACTCTTGATGTTGAGCTTGAGGAATGTCTATCCCAAAGTGAAGACTTACCCTGGTGAAATGGGCAAATGAGAACATTTTGTTCCAATGGCTAAGAAGGTGGCTAACGCAGGGACTGAGGAGTACTTAGAGCTTGCTCAGACACTGAAGACCCCAAGGTCATCCACTGCCTCCTGGACCATCGGCAAAGATCTTGACTTTTATCCTGCCACTGGACTTTAATAACTCTGGAAGAGAGAGTGAAGCTGGTGACTTTCATTTAAACCCAACTCATGCACAAGACATCACTCCTTGATATCTTTGGTCCTCTTCAGAAATGAAGGACAAACAACAGCCTCATTAGATTCTCCATTTGTTGCTCCTAGTGTTCTGCTCTTCCAGGCCAGCAGAATAAGAGAAGAGAGACCAAGCAGGAGAGAAACCCATGGCTTCAAACAATCTAGGTATTAAGTGCCCGGGTGGACTGGGCCTAAGGGAAGCTGAAACACAGGTAGGAATTAAAGAGGTTCATTTTATCCAAGGAAAGAAGCTGCTTTATTTATAATGTGCCCTAAGAAAAAAGTCCTTCCATACAACTAATTTGTATACTGAATGATCTTATTCTTTTCATCATTATTGTTAGTAGTAGTAATAGTGATTGTTGTTATTACTAAATTTCCCCCCTTAATTTATTAGTAAAAGTATAATATCCTGGAAATAACCTGCTTCTAACCACTACAATCTGTGGCACTTTCAGAGAGAGCAGTTGGTAGTGCCATAATGCATAGAGTACGGGTTCAGAGTCAGGAAGGCTCATCTTCTTGAGTTCAAATGTGGCTTCAGACACTCACTAGCTGTGTGATTCTCGGTAAGTCACTTAACCCCAATTGTCTCTTCTCCCCCTCCAAAAAAAGACTTGTATTCTCAGAGCTTGGAACAATGCCTTTCACATTAATAAATGTTGATTGGATCGGAGGTTGGCAAGGTGTGATGATTGACAATATAACAAAGGATATGGACTTTAGAGTAGAAGATAGTATGGGATTGAAACTGGTCATGAAAGAGTCTGAGGCAGGGAAAAGGAAGGTGTGAGAATGGACTGAGAATTAAAAATTCAATTAAACAAGATGTTAATAGGCAAGCCTTATTTCTACTAATGTTAACCAATATAGTTATGCATTTTCCTCCTAAATTCAATCTAAATGACTGTGGTCCTAGTGAAAAATCTCAATTTTTGAAGTATTTTAAAAGTTTTGCAAATTTTCGAGCTTAGTAACTTATAAATATAGCCACCAGAGTATGCTGTGTGCATTGGCCAGTCTCCTCCACCAGGCACCCTAAGGCTGTCATTCATCTTCTGGCTCTACCCTCATTCTCCCCCCAACCTGTGTTAGAGTTCTGACATTCAGTTCAATCTATGTGTGTGTGTCCACCAATCACCTCACCCAGCTTATCCCTACACCCGTAAGCCACTACTTTTCTTCCTTTCAAGATGTCAATCAAATATCCATATAACATCATCATTATTCTAGTAAGTAGTTTAATTAGGATAATAGGTACTGAGAGCAGAAGCATCACTTATATGTAACTTGGACTGCTATGCAATTTGATCTCTAAGCCCCTCATCCCCTAAAAATAGAAACATTTTCTCTTCCCTCCTCTTTTAAAGTTTTTTTTCCTTCCTTTTCTTTCCTCCACTTTCCCTCCACCCCTACCTAGTCTTTAAAATGAGATTAAGAACCTAGAAAGTCAGTATTTTTATTCTTAGACATTTCTTTCCTGTAAAGGAAGCTAGAGGAGGAAAAATAGCCATGCAGTCAGTTCACTCCTAATCTAGAAAGGGTTATAGAATCTTTAATGAGACACCTGATTTCAGCTTTTTGGGCAAACAAAACATCAGAATGCTTGTTACTTTCACAATCTCAGAAGCATCAACTCCAAGAGAAAAGTCTGGAGGAAAGTCTCCAATGGAGACTTCATCAATTGTGTGGTTGTCTTGTGTTTGGTTTTAGGTATCATCCTACTGCTAATATATAAATATATTTACTTAAGATATAAAATAAATGCTATAATACAAATGGATAATATAAATAAATCAAGCTGGATATTGAAAAGCAAACAAGCCTATATTTCACAATAGTTCTGCACTGCTATAAAACATTTGTATCCCTAGATAAGATTTGAAAGCTGCACCATAACACCCTCTACTCTTTTCTCCCCCTCCCCCCAACCCTCCTTTGGAGGATTTGAGCCTCTACAATAGCACATGTGACTTGACAAGATAAATCACTTTGTGCCAAGGAGAGTAAAAATTTAATAAACAGTCACAAAACCTATATATGCCCTGAATTGAAAGGCAGAGTCATCTTGTAGGTAGGTCTGGAAATGACCTCTCTAGGTACATACATGGGCTGACACTAGGCAGAGCAGAACCCATGTGTCTGGAGAAGAACTAGGTTTTGTGACTGTTTACCGTTCACTCTGAGGGCAGTGAAGAAAAACTTTAGACTGATCTGCTTTCTGGGTTGAAACTGAGGGTACATACAAAAGTCCCAAATGGACCAAATCTTTTCTTCTCCCTTATTAGCCATAAAGTATAAGAACGCTTCTGAAAGGTCTCTTTTTGGTTATCTCTCCCCATAGTTTAGTCCCTAAATATATGGTTGCATTGGTCAACTGTGCATAGGATGAGACTGTCTCCTGAGTTCTCTTGTTTGATAGGGCTTTGTGAGATCTTAAAAACCCAGATATCCAATAACCAAGCTCAAGAAGGGGCCAAGAAGTGACTTGACTAGCAATGGATAAACTAGAAAGATAGATAAAATCTATCTTGAAAATTGAGCAACTCGCCCATCTGGAAGCTGTCCAGCTGTGTAATATCTGGCAGTGAACTTGGTGTTGGGAGGAATGCTTTTAGTGGTTATTTAAAATAAGTCCATTCCTTTTTGAGTCTGAATTGGAGAGAGGAAGGTATATTCTCATGGGGGTATTCTTGTCCTTTGGTTCTTACTATATCTTTTCAATAAATTTCCCTTTCTAAAAGCTAACTCATACTAACTGGTTATATGATATTGGGTTGAATTCATCATTGGTTATTGAAATTAGAAGGTCATACAATGGAAAACGGGGGTTTTCAAGCCAATAACATTAAAATAGTCATACCACTGCAGCTCAGGAGTACTCCTAGAACTCTGAAGGGGAGCTGTTGCCTGCTGAACTTGGAATGCCCGACCTAGTACACTTATGCATTGGTACAATAAGTCTGGAGTTTCATTCCACTGGATTAAAATATTTGCATTTGAAAAAGTATTTTTAATTGTGTCCCTTTCTTTGCCACATAGATTTGAGACCAGTGGTGTTTAACTCAAATAGAAGGCCATACACTGACTTAGAAAACCAAAAATTAACATTACCTATATTTTACTGTGCTTTTATTTATTTTGTTAAACATTTCTCTATTCTGTTTTAATAGATTCCAGAACAGTGGTGTTGAACTAAAATAGAAGGCCATATATGGACTTCTGGTTTTCTAAGTCCATATATGGCCTTTTATTTTAGTTCAACACCACTGTTCTGGAATCTATTAAAACAGAAAACCAGAAATTAACATTACCTATATTTTATTGTGCTTTTATTTATTTTGGTAAATATTTCTCTATTCTGTTTTAATTTCATTTTATCTCACTGAGGAGTTACTCAAGAAGTTTTTCAGGAAGCACTTGATTTATTAACAGAGTTTGAAATCTCTGTCTTAGATGGCTACCATTTCTTGCTTATGTCTTAGATTCAGGGCTATGCAATAGTGTATCATTTAAAAAATTAGATAACAACACTTGCAGTATCATTGGTAGAGGGAAGTCCCAAGGAGGAAATTCTTTTCCCCAGAATAGCAACTCTTTTGCAAACTTGTAGTCTTAGCTACTTGCAGGTACCAAGAGATGAAGTGGTTTGCACAAAGTGACACAGTATATATTATCACAGGCCACTCTTGAACCCAGGTCTATTTGGACTCGGATTGGTTCTCTAACCACTATTGCTCTGCTGTGTCACATCATCAATGTAAGTGTTCCATAAGGCATAAGAATGAATTGGATGTTCCACAGGGTCTATGGAGCTATGACCTGAGTAATGGATTTTACTTATCACTGAAGAAACATCTTATTGGGAGAGAGGAAAGGAAGCAAAAAAAAAA